>VZRL01003800.1:73964-127866 GCA_013397895.1 Origma solitaria
GTAAGTTATGGTAATTACACACTGCCCGCTAGACAATAAATTTCTCACTAGCCTTTTGCCCTGTTCTTTCTCTCTGTAACAGGATTATTAGAACAGAAGCATTTCAAGACCCCTTCTCATATACCTTGTATAACACTGCATTGGAACAAGATGGAATACTTATGCACCTTAAGGCATAAAATAAAGTAATTAAAAAAACAGAGAAAAATGGGGGGTTAAAAAAAGGAAGAAGCAAAAAGAAAAAAAATGAAAAAGGGGAAAAAAGAAAAGAAGGTAAAATATTTACAAAAGTCTGGCTTCCAGGCATGATAAACTGAAGTGCTGGTGAGTAGACTCTATATGTTGTGCCTGTCATTTGACTCAGATCATGTACCACAGGCCACTGTTAGCTGGATATTATACTTTTTTCCAGTATCAATTTTTTTGGGGGAGTTGGGAGAAAGAAAACCCAGTTCAAGTGAAACCTGGCAATAATCCATAATCAGAATGCCCAAATCTCTCTCTGACACATTCACAAAGAGAAAAGCCAAACAACCATGTGTGGCACAACTGCCAGCAAGGGCAGGGTGATGCTCCCTGATGCTCTGGCCCTCCTTTACCCTGCAAGCAACGCCTTTTGTGGCCAAGTTGCCTTTGCTGCTACCCTGCGCTTGCCAGTAGTCTCCTTCATCTGCTGGTGCCATTTTGTCCCATTTTCACGCCCCCAGTGAAGCAGGTTTACCCCAGAGCAGACGAGGTCCGCAGCCTCCAGCAGCCCAGCCCAGGTCCTGCCGGCATCCCCCTGCACACTGCGTGCTCAGTGCCCCGGCAGAAGCACTGGGGCGGCTCCTCCACCTTGGAGCAGCGTTCCCATCACACATCGTGCCTGCGTGCAGCTCTGGCAAGAAACTGTCAGCAGCATATTGGGTATCCTCACAAAGCAGGGAGAGTGCCCTCCTTGGTTCTGTTTAGATGTCTTCCTTGGGGCTTACTTTCAGAGATGGCTCTGACTCCTGACCCTGCTGCAGATGGCGTAACTGTTGCCTTGGCAGACTGCCACTTACATCCGGTTTCCAGTCTCACGTTCTCTTTCCTTCACAACGTGGGTAACCCTGCTCCCGGCTTTTAATTTCTCCTCCTTTCCCCCCTCCCCCCTTCTCTTCTAGTTCCCTGGCAGGCAGAGCTCCCTGGCTCCAGAAGCTTGTTAGGTATTTGTCACCAAAGATTTTATTCTTCCTTCCATAAAGTTCACCCATAATGACAAAACTAATGAATGACTCTAAGAAGCATCATGATATTCTAGCTAAAGGAAGCCAAAAGAATGGCTGGTGTCTTTCCTCTTTATTTTTTTTCCCCTGGCTGTCAGTGTTTTAATTTCTCAATTAACTTCACTTGCAACCCTAGTAAGAATTAACAATCTTTTGAATCTTATGTGCGTTTTTAAATATGAAGAGCTTTGTTATCTTCACAGACTTTTAAAGATAGATTGATAAACTGTAAATAGTACGAATTTGATATGGCATCTTGAATTGATATATCTAGAAGACTTTCTGAAATAAATTACTTCCAACCCTTTATCTGTTATTAACTCTTCAGGAATCACACAGTATTCAGCAATATGAAATATGAACAGTTCATCTGAAAAGACATACCCATTACTGTTTAATTCAAATTCAGTACTGGAGAAGTTAATCCTTTTAATTTTGTTTCTTTTCTCTGAAGAACCTTTTGCACCTCAATTCCTTACTTCACCTTTAAAAAAATCTTTGCCTCGCTAAAACATGCCCTCTTTCAGTTCTGGGTTGACATATCTTCATCTTCAAAGGTAAAAAAATACAATTTTAACTTATGTAATGCTTATAATCACATTTTTGATGCAAAATTGCGCTGTACTCTACATAAACACCCTCAGTTTTGGACTACCAAGAACCAGGCTAGGATTCCTGTTTTCTGGAGTCATTCTAAAATGGGCTGAAGCAGGGAGGGAAGGGCATGAGCATATCCCAAGCTGACACACCTTGCGATGATGGAGGAGTTAATAGAAAGCCTTGGTGAAAAGTGACATAAAGTCTGACCCACAAATTCTGACATAAAAGGGGACGTGTTTTCACATGTCTTTTGCTGCTCTGAGATGCGCTGTTACAGACCATACTGTTTCTACCTTTCTTGGGATTTTCATTTGTCATTTAATCCTGACAAAGCAAGGTTTGAAGTATTCAGGAAAAGGTAGTTCTTGAGATGAGAATAGAATTTCCTCAAAGGAAAATTTAAAACTTCATTGTGGATTTACATTGTCCCTAATTCCTATTAACTGAAATGTTTGATGCTGTCGTGTGGTCTGATTCTCTAGCAGCTAATGATACCCAACTAAATCAAAACATTCCCATCTTTTAGCTAAACAGATTTCTTCGTTTAGCCCAAGCCAACTGCTCTGCCTCTGTTGGATCATCCTTTCCAGACTCTGGGTTCTTCTGCTGAGGATGAAGGCAATACCAAATACAGGGGTGTCCGCTTCATCTTTACAACACATAGATCTATGCCATGATTGCTTCTTTTTAGATTACTCCTAGGCAAAGCACTGGGTAAATAAACAAAGACTTCCCATCTCTCCTCCTTATTTATTTACAATATGAGGTTTACTTATACACAAAAAGAATAAAAATGGAGAAAAAAAAAGCTGAAAAAAGAGAATGAATGTAAATTTTCGGGATTTCTCTTTGCAAGAAAATTGTTCCATTTATCTGCATTGCCAGGGCTGTTCACTGTGCTGAAAACAAGCTTTGAGACACCTTTTCCAACCTGCATGAACAACAATCTCAGATGTCATGCCACTTTTTGGTTTTGAATTTTTGGCCTTGAGCAAGTGTTTCCCTATGTTTGTAGGTACACAGTAGCTTCTAACAGCCTCCTGGCTGGGATGTATTATATTTCCAAAGACATTGGACTTTCAGAGATTCATAGAATAACATCTGGTTCTCTTACAAGCTGTTGTTGCCCACTGGAGGTATTTCAGCTTGCAGACTGTGATCCCCTGGGGATCTGTGGCCTGAGCTAGACAGGTGTGCACTTGCTGTCCAAGTTTCATATAAACCATCCAAATGTGTGTTCAGCTACCATACGACAAAATATTGGAACTTCACTTTGATATTTCAGACATTTCCATAAAAAATTTCAATGATGTGTAGATTCTGCCTTAGAATGATTTTGGTCTTCTTCCATTTATCCAGAGCAGTGGTTATGCTTAGCAACTGCTCATGGGAAGAGATTACTCTGCAGGTACCACTGATGCCACCATTCTGCTCTTCAGTTTGTGCTAAGACTGAGCAAGGGTTTCCATAGGTATGATCAGATTCTTTACAAAGCTGAAGTAAATATTTTTATTGCCCTCATTTTTCTTGGTTAATTTCTCCTTGAATATTTGTACACTCTTTGCTGTTATGCTTTGGACTGTGGATTTACTTTAAGTCACTGAGCAAAATAGACTATAAGTTTCCATTATTCACTCTGGAAACAGTTACTCTTTTTTTTTTTTTCTTCAGCACTACTCTGTTAAATTTATGTTTTTATTTAGTATAGTCTGTGTGAAAAACAAAGGAAAAGTTGTTATGCTTGTAATAGACACACCAACCTTAGTATGTCTTTTGAAATCTTCTTTACTTTTACTACTTGCTCTTACGTTTTTGTTTCTAACAAAGTTGCTTAAAATCTCGTTTCTTGTAACATTTACTTTATACATGACATTTTGAAGTGCATTCTTTCTTTCTGTGAAACTACGTGAAAAGCATGCTCCACGATTTATTCTGTGGCTTCTCTTCGTCTTCTACTTGCATCTGCTGTGATGGTGCAGAAGTTGGAGCCTTGTCCTGAATGCTTTCTAAGATTTTGTAAAGTTCTACAGGTCTTGTTATTCCACCATGTACACAGATGAAATTTGATTAAATTTCCAACTTTCAGTGACAAAGGGAAACATTTTTTAAAATTTAAGAATAAATAATTCTGTTTTGGCACCAATGGTCTCCACCTCTACATATAAAATTGGTCCAGCCAGTCAAACCAATAGTTTACTTCCCATCTCCAGCAGTGCACAGCAGCAGACACATCAAGAACAGCATAAGAGCAGAGAAACAGACTGAGACACTTCCCAGCTCACAGCACTGGGACTTACTAAGACATGCATAAGCTTTGGGTTTAATAGTCATTGATGGATTTTTCTTCCAAGAATAGGAAGCAATACAAGCACTTCATGCTGGGAACTTCTCATGGTAAAAATTCTACAATTTAACTATGTGTCTGTATTTGCATCTCTGAAATCCCTGACCACAAGTCACCCTTTCACATAATTCTTTGACACTGCGTATGTTCAAATGCTTGTATGAATTTTCTGCATTTTTAGGTTTGTATTTCGTGTACCTTTTTGTCTGATAAAACACTGTTTCAGAAAAGAGTGTTGAAATAGCTAAATTGCTGAACTTTTCTTCAGACTCACCATAAACAGTAAATAAATTTTCTTTGTGGAATCCAAGGTTGCGGGGTTTATTTTGTTTTATTTTTGCATGGATTAATGCACGTTTTTACTTTTGCATGTTTTTACAGGATTTGCTAAGATGTGTGCCTTCATTGTTTCCTTCCTTCACTAGAAGATCGTGAGCTCCATAGTGTGCTCTCTTTCTCTTGAGACTTGTGAAAACGTTGTCACATACAGAGTTTGCATAGGCAGAGCAGTCTTGAAGCAACAGTCTCATAGATACTCCATGACTAGTTCCAAAAGATCTGCTCTGATTTTTCTAGAAGGTACAATGCCTTTCTGTAATTCTAATATAAAGTCTCAGTATTGGTTTGCTAACAGAATTAACCATTTTTGATGGTTTTTATTTTCTTTGCATTTAACATTTCATTCACGCGCTGGATATTAAAGATGCTGTCCACATCCTGATGTTCACATGGACGCGGTCAATATTTTTGCTGAGCAAAGAGATAGACATTTCCTACAGTTTTTGCTCTGGGATACCACTCATTCAGTCACAGTGTCAGTTGTAAATATCAGTATTATTTCTTCCAGAAACTGCATCCAGGAACATATTGGTGACCAAAACTGTAGAACCAAGGTGTTTAAACTTGCTTCATCATTTTCCTTTTCCTCATTCTGTTTTGTAACCAAACAGTATCATTGTTGCTAAAATTCTCTCCTTGTAGGTATTTTCCAACTGTATTACTCCCACCGCTTCACTGTTTGCCTGTGTGATGTACTCAAACATAATGTCTGGTGTAATTATCTTCCTCAGGCATGGGTGTTTCTTTTCCCTTGCATGGTGCAATCCATGACTTGGAAATGTGCATCGATGGATTTCTGTCACTCTTTTCAACAGAAATGCTGCACAGAAAGGGGCATTCCTCTCCTCCCTATGAATTCCTTTTTGGCTAAAATATGTATTTTATCACAGCCTGACATTTGCATACTGGTACTTCTAAATAAAGTCATATCAATTTAGATATCTGGATAAGTCAAATAATTTGAGTATCCTGTTGAATTATATTTCTAATGCTTGTAATTTTCTTTCAATTACTTTTGATTTGGATCCTGTATAGTACAAATCTTATACATTTCCATATTTTAATATATATGGGGTTTATTTCAATATAATGAGTCAACCCATATTTTAGAGAGACATTTTTCTAAACTCTCCTTTTTAAAATTTTTTAAGTAGGGAAATGTTTCATCTTTTATTTTTCAAGGCGAACAATCTCAAGTAGGTTTAACAGCCTGTCTGGATTTTTTCCCTCTTCTTTACTGAACTTAAAACCAGCAACCCATGCACTGTAGATACTGCTGCCATTTTGCATGGTACATAATAGCAAATGAATAGCTATTTAGATTTTCAGATTGCTTATTAAGTAGATATGATAAAGATATAATCTCATTTAATTCTTTCCATCCTAAGTCCTATCTTCTGATTAGTTTCAGTAAGCCATGCTTTATTTCTAACACCATTATCCTTTTTTCTTTTGAATAATGCTCACATAAATGTGGAGAAGGGCACACTAAAAAAAGTTTTAGTACAAAAAATTTGAAGTGTACACTCCATCTCACCAGCTCAGCTGAATTCAACACAATGGGGAGAGGAGAAAGTGAGATTGTTCCATGAAGAAGAGTCCTAGTGTCAGGCTCTGGCCTTGCTAGAGATATCACTGGTTATGAAAAAACTGCATTAACACTGTCCTGAATTTGTTATTTATTCAAGTGGTTTCACACAGGAGACCAGATGTCTCTACATGTAACAGAGTAGATGGTGAGGAGAAAATACTTTGTGGAACCCAGTCCAGAAGAATAGATGAATCTAGATCACTCTATCCCCCTTGAGAGGCATTTTTGAATATATGTATATGAATATAAATATATATGTACATTATATATTTATATACACATACATCTATATTGCTTATTTGTGTATATGCATACACAGAGACACCAAGGGTGAACTTCTACAAAATTTCATCAGCAAAGGCTAGTGGGTATTATTTCACAGATGGTTGGAAGAACCAAGAATTCTCTTTGTGCAAGGACTTCCGTTATTTCCCAGAGGAGCTATACAGTATAATCAGTTTGATATACACATGCAGTCATTTAGATTCACACATTTTATGCAACTTTGACTCACACTTCCTTTCTCCTATTCTCCATTTTGACAATTAATGTGTTTTGTTACTGAAGTAGCTAAAACATGCAGGATCATTTTTCTCCTATGACACTCAGCTCACCATCAGTTTCAGAGATGTCATCCTCTGACAAGACATAAAACAACGATAGGCTTTACTTAGGCATTTTGGGGTCAGTTTTTGCTTTTTATTTTCTAATTTTCCATTTCTATTTAGATCTTTATGTAAAAATAGTTACAAGACAGAAACGTCACTACTACTATTTCTACTTCAGGGCTGGATTTCTTCAGTCACTGTTGCAAAATCTGTTCCATATAAATTTTCGCTGCTGGCTAGCCAGGAGCTTTTAGAAACTCATTACTTTCCATCATCCCTTACTCACAAGGTTTTTTACCTAACTCTTAGATTCATTCAAATCACTGACATTGAAACTGCTGAGCCTCAGATATATGCTTTGTATCTTCCTTTTTGAAGATGTGGCCAAATGAAGGCCTGATTAATGATATTTTGCATCTTGAATGCACACCAAATAATATGGAGTGTGAGCTAGCATCCTCATAAAGCTATATCTCTTGGCCATCCACCAGAATGCATGATCTGTGACTGCAGCTTTAGGAACCTGCACATGAACTTGTTTGGCTTCAGGACTTCTAGACACATAAAATGTGAAATGCCCCTTTCGATGTTTGCGACAGGACATGCAGGAAACCAGTTTTAACTAGGCCTATAATAGGTCAAAATGATCAAAAGGGTGGACGAAGTGTTAACTAATAAAAAACTGACCCACTGCTCAAGGCAGGTAGTGCTACATGTCAAGACTGAGTAGAAGACATGTGTTAAAAGACCTCAGTTCTGAGATGTAGGTAGGCTTGATCCTCCCCAGGTGTGATGATTTTAATCTCTGTAGGATGCCCATTCATCATTGTTCTATTCATCACCACCGAAGATCAATGGACACATCAGTTTTAGGCCAAATGCAGCATATGCAGTAGCATATTGAACAAAATAGCATATGAAGGAGGCAGAAGGGAAAAAGAAGAGGATATTCATACTTGTTAGCATTGAATGCTTAACTTAGGAGCCAATTTTTCTAATCACTCAGTGCAGAGAGACAGATTACCCTGGAGCAAAAACTCTTTCAGAGGTGTCCAGAGATAAGCCTTATGGTGCTGCAGAGAATGTGGCAAATGACTCTAAACTCCCACTGCTACTATCTGCCCCTAACACCATGGTGGGGGCAACAAGAAGAGAGACTAGTACACACTCAGTTTCAGATATTCAGTGTCACAGCTGCAAAAAAACAACTAAAAAGAATCAAGCACACATACAGCATTAAGAAAAAGGACACTCCAAGGCCCCTTCCTTAATTTTTCGCTATAAATCCTGTACCATATATTTTATTTGGCAGCAAGCTATTTCAATATATAACACTAACATTTTTCAAGAAAGTCAGCTCTGATTTTGAAACCTGAATGGTTTCAAGGATGGTGGTATCTTCACCTTAATTCTTTACTTCTGATTTACTTCTATGATAATGTGTGTGTGTTTTATTTATTTTCCTTATTTTTGATGCTTCTGTAAGTGAAACAAATGCTCAGCTTTATATTAAGAGTCACAAAATCCGTTAAACACTTAATGATATAAAATCAATGATTAACAAAACCTTTGCACACTGGTGATGCCTTTAATAATTATTTCACAAGTCTGGACCCAGGTGTCATGATAATTACAACCAATAATGTCTCTAATACCTTTTGAATTGATTACCATGGATCTGCTCATACTTGCCAAGACAGAAATAAGTCAAAGACTGCTGCAGTTATTTTGATTTGTACCTGAAAGGTTTTCAGCCTTTAGAAAGACTGTGTAAATTAGAAGCAAGTCTAATAGTGTGCATTTTTGCCCAGGCTTTCTAAAATAGACATGAATAGTCCATGGCACAGACAATATTTTCTAAAAAATAGGTAGAAATAACTAATACAATTTTACATCATGAATGGTAAAAGCTAGAGTAAACTGTGAACTGCAGTACCACTTAGGCTAAAAAGAAGATAAAATTCAGGCATAGAAATTAATTATCAAAAGTAAGAATTACTTTTTCTCCCTTAGAGCCAAGTTGCATAGTATTTACTCTTGGAAATACACATACTGGGTACTGTGCAGTGAAGAAGGCTGAAAGCGGCGTCAAATTTCAGTAGTGTCATATTTACTAATACAGAATGAAGAAGCATGGGACCTTTTGCTACATAAGTGATTTCAGTCGTTTACTCCTCTACAATGTTTTTGAAGGTTAGCAGTATTTGAATAATATTTCAAGTTTTAATATTACACAAAGCACTTATGTTTATGACACCTACAGTTCAGCTGATATGGTAATATGTGGATGATTTATCAAGTGATGAAAAAGTACGTGCACTATGCACCTTAGAAGATGTGAGCTACAACCTCCAGCTGAAATATTTGTATTTCAAAAGTTCCAACATTCACATTCCAGGTATCAATAATAAAAATGTCTAACCTGCTAATCAGGGCTTCCCAACTTTACTTTTAAACGCTTAATGAGATGGCAGCAAAATATATACATAATATTAATCATCAATGTAATGGGAAAACCAAATCATTAAAGCCTTCTTTTAACTCATCTAAATTTAAAAACCACTTTAGGGTATCTAACTTCAGGTTTACAACTGTCTGGGCTCCCTACACAGTGAGTGGAGAGAAAGAGAGAGAGATTGGGGACACCCAAGAGTAATTGTGCCATGAAGGAATGTGAGAATCTTCTCACCAACCTCTGAGGAGGAACTGTGAGGTGTTACCTAATCCTAGATAGACATTGTTCATATTTTACCCAAGATTTCAAATTTACTGGTGCAAACAGGCAACCAGTGGCCTGTGCCACTTCTGATTTGCTACCTAAACCCACAGTTCAGCAGGCCTAAGGGTAGTCCTTGGTGAAAAGTACTAGAAGGAGCTGATTTTAGAGCTGCTAGGAAAATTAAAACCTCAGGACTCATTCCCAGTTGCTAGTAGAGTAATTAATAGATTACTGAAATAAACACAGTTCAAGTATTATAATTATGACAGTAATACTCTCAGGGTATTCATGTAGTACGAAGGCACAGGCCTCATGATTCATTCAGTTTCTTCAGATATCAGTGAAACACAGAGAAGGTGCCACCAGAACAAACAATTAACGGACAGATACTTCATCCTTTGTCATGACTGTAAGGCATTGATAGTGTGCAAAGGCTGTCCCCAGAAAAGATATGTTACTGGGTATCAATAGAGGTTGATCTGGCTGCCTAAAAGTATCAAGTGTCTTTCAGCATTGTGTGCTGCCTGGCCATAACTACTGCTCCAGAAGAGCACCATGAAGGTGTGGGTCTCACACAGATCCTGTGCACCATCTGCCCACCCCAGGAGAATGTCTCAGATTATCTAAAAATAGCAATAAATACCTATATTTAGGCAAAAAACTGTGCATAACTTTACTGCAAGCCAACAGAATCACTGAACAAACAAATCGCTACCTTATGAGAACAGAAGAGGCAAAATCTGATCCAGACATATTTTGCTATTTGCACCCTTGGGATGAATTTGTGCCAAGTACATTTAAAATGCTGTTGATGGAGTCTCTTCCCTTCTCTTGAATTAGAGTGACTGTTTATCTGAAAGGAGAAACAGGATGGATATGATCTAATTTACATTTAAAATATACCAGGATTTGTGGTTAAGGATGTAAAACAATACACATTAAAGGAAATGTCAAAGCCATTCATAAAGTAAGATCTCTTTATATGTTGCAATATAAGCAGAGATTGTATCAAGTTGTTATTTTTTCTACATTATGTTTATTGCAAATTTTATAAATTCTCATTTCATATTAATATTCAGTATTTGTACAGTATGTGGACACTATGTAAACATGAATGTTCACATTGTCATGTTGTTATGACAATTTGGTTCATTTTTTATAACTTCCATAAATTATCTATGAAACTGCAAACTAGCTTTTCACTGGCATCATCATTTTCAGAAGCATATTAAATATTTTGTGAAAAGTGTATCAACATAAAGGAACAAAGGGAATAGCTCATCATATTTGATTATTTTATGATATATTTATATAAATACTTAGTATGGTATGTTTGATGACTGCAATCAGGCACCTGGGACAAGATCAGAAGAAAAAGCTTTACAAGAGTGTCGGTTCGATAATGAATTTAAATCACTGACAATTTGCAAGTGAAAACAATAAGATTATGATATCTGTGTAATTTCTGGCTTTGGTGTAAGTGCACTGGGACTGGCACCAGCATGTTTTGAACTGCTGCAGTGACCTGGTAGACCTTTTTCTCCTTCAGATTCATTTTAGTTGTCTAAAGTCTCAGGATAGATTTACCCCATGAGTTGAGAGTAGAGAAAATTCACTCATGTTCATGCTTGTGAGCCCCTGGGACCAAGTAAATGTAAAGAAGAGCCTATGACGTTGCATTAGGTTTTAACAGCAGGAGCATCATCACCTTTCTGGCATTTTATCTTCAAAGACAGACAAATATAAAGCACTTACTTTCGTCTTACGTGGAAAGCTTAAAGATGCTACAGAAATTAGGACTGACACCAGAGTTTGTCTATAATTGAATGGGAATCTCTCCATACAGCAGAAGTTTCAAAGTAACTAAGCATGCCTGTTGCTTGCCAGCAGGTAGGAAAGCGTGAAGCCATATGAATAATCTGTCCAACCAGTTGAATACGATTTTATTGTTATAAGACACCATTTGGCATGGGTACTTACCCACTCAAAATCATGTTTCATTTTAGAATTTATGTTTTGTTAATTAAATTAATTAATTTGTTTTATTATTGAATGCTATAGATAGGTTCTATTGGCTTAGAAAATGAAAACACTTCCAGGCTAATTGGCCAGAACCAGTTCATACTGCCTAATTATTAGCTGATGAGACAATAACCCTCTTCTTTTTAAACATCTTACACCATTTTGAGAAGTTCTGATACAGTTACACACATGCATATTCCTTGGCGCATAATAGACAAGTAAGTAAAGTCTAACATAATTTTCAACTTTTTTGTCAATGGCAGTATAACAGAATTCCTGCCCCAAGCATTATGCAGAAAAAGAAACGCCAATAAGTCTCTTTTGTTTCTGCAGGATAAATGAATGAAACAGTGAGGGGTTTTGGCAAGTTAGCATGGTTTTCTACGTATCAGTAATTTTCATTGTAGAGGAAGCTGAAATGTCACTGCAAATTATTAGGCAACAAATTAATCTGAAATCAGCAGGAAATTATACAGAATGTCACTGAAGGAAAGGTGAGGCTGTGCCTTAATTTATATTATTGACATATGATAGTTCCAACTGGGCATCAAACAGAGCCTTTTAGGATAAACAAATCAACATTTGCTTTGCTGGAAAACTTCTGACTAGCTCTACTGCCAATCTACACCTTCCATTGGACTGTTGCTAGTCCAAAAGATTTGAGAACATGTAAGGTTCAGACATCACTTCAAACCTCTGAAAGATTATGTACATTTACATGTGTGCTCTTTCTTATTCTGCTCTGATGACGGATTCCAATTTTCCAGTACCGAAACAGAGTGTCTTCAAGACGAAGGTGCAGGTCTGGGACATGTAGAAGCACCATGCCAATGGGCACTCATCTCACATGACTGAAATGCCTTGTGAAAGCATAGCCAGTGATTAGCCACCACTGTCTCCCAGACTCTTAGGAAATGGAGCAGGCTGTTCCTGAAGGACACTCATGGAAAAATGACCCACACTGTAGCAGTTTGTGAATAACTGTTTCCTGTGAGAGGGACTCACATTGTTGAAGTCCATGGAGAACTTTCTCCTATGGGAGGGATCCCACACTGCAGTAGCAGCACTCTTCTCTCTGAGCAGTGTCAGGAACATGTGATGAACTGTCTGTAACCTCCACCTTCCATCTTCCTGCACCACTGAGGGGGGAAGAAGTACAGCTTGAAAAGGAGGAAGTGGTAGGGGAAGGTATTTTTGAGATTTATTTTTATTCTCATAATCCTGCTCTGATTCTGTTAATAATCAAATCAATTAATATCCCCAAGTCGAGTCAGTTTTTCCTGTGCCAGTATTCTGTGTGTGATCTCTGCCCTTCTTATCTCTACTCATGAACCTTTGTTATATTTTCTCTCCCCTGTCCACTTGAGGAGGGGAGTGGTAGAGCAGCTTTGGTTGGGTGCCTGGCATCCAGCCAGGGTCAACCCACTACACTGTGTATGCTGCATAAATTGAAATTATCTATGACATTAATTATTTATTTAAACTGAATAACTAAGTATATATAGGTGATATGCATGGGGGTAGAGATGCCATATGGATCGACTGTGGCAGGCTTGAGAAATGAGCCAATGTAATCCTCAAGAAATTCAACAAGGCTAAGTGAAAAGTTCTTCTCCTGAGTTGGAGCAATCACCAGTGTCAATACAGACTAAAAGATGAAGATTTTGAGCAGCTGTGCAGAGAAAGACCTGGGGATATTGGTAGATGAAATCTAGAGCTAGTAATGTGGACTTACAACTAGGAAAGCCAACTGTATCCTGTCCTGCATCTAAAGTGTGGCTGGAAGGGCAAGGGAGGTGATTCTCCACCTCTACTCTGCCCTCATGAGACCCCACCTGAAGTAGTGTGCCCAGCTCTGGGGTCCTCAGCATGGGGAAGACATGGACCTGTTGGAGCAGGTTTCTTTAAAAACCATGAAGATTTGATGTTTCTGCATTAAATCTCCTTCCAATTGCTTGGGTTTTAAAGTGTTTGGTCTAAAATTAAATATAAACATCATGAAGAAGCCAAATGCATAAAGCATGCAAAGCAGGGAAGACCTGATGGTTTTGACCAGCTCTAATGAACATGTTTCTGCTGCTGGTTACCTTCTTTTTTTTCCCTGTGAGGAATGAAATTCATTATTTTGCTAAAATTAGTCTCCTAGCTCAATGCTCATATATATTTGCCCCACGCTTTATTGTGCTACTAGCTGTACTACCCACCCCAAATAAGTAATTTCCTTATGAGGTCTATTAATAATGGTAGAATCAGTTGTTGTTTGTACTGGGCAGGGGGTATAGGGAATGTGTTGGTTTTAATTAATGAACAATGCCAGAATTCCTTTACAAACTCCAGAGAATTTTAGAGCACTATTAGAAACTCATTCACAACCACATATGAATCACTATGGTTTCCCTGAGCAAGAGTGCTTTACTCTGAGTAGGGTATTACACAAAATAACTGTGCCACTAGCAAACATCACTGTTTTATTTTGCTCTCTGTCCACATCTGCTTGCCAGACTGTTCAGTAGCTGTTTCTCTCTGCCTCTGCTCAGCTATTCTGACTCCTAAGAATCTTAGGGAACTTAGCCAACCAAAAATTTACATTCCCTCTTGCTAATGCCCAGAATGCGAATACTTTTAATCTGTTTTCATATACCAGACGAAATCAATGAATGATCCTCTATGTGACATCCTTTCCTTAAAAATTTCTGAGAAAAGGAGATGTTTATCCTAATTCCAAAATCCTAGAAATTCTGGGAAGAAGTATCCTCATGAGCTCATACAGAACCTCCTTCTCTATCCAAGAGGAAACAGAAACAACACACAAAATAATAAGCACAACTATGCAGACTATCCCATATTCATCCATCTATCCATGGGATTAAGTTAGAAACAGCCTTTAGCTCTTATTACTGAAGAAAAATAGAGAAAAATAAGGAAAAGGGTTTCATCTGAAGGTGATTCATCTCTTAGGTTGCTTGACTGTTAACAGTCTTTTAGCCTCTCCACTGCTTTTGGGACAAAAAAACCCCCAAAAACCTCTTAAAACAATGGTGTTGTTAATTTAGATATTGCTGTGATGAACGTGCAACTAGGCAAGAAATATCTAGTCCTGAATGCTGCTGGATGTACAACGTAACTTGAATAAACAATGAAAGACTTATTTTCCATTAAGAGCTTGACATTTACAAAGTGACTGCATGACATATCATGTCATGTGTTATGAACTTTTAAAATAAAGATTCAAGCTGAGCACACATTCAGGAATTATATTAAAAGAGGTTTGGGTTTACTCATATTACTACATTAATTACCCACAAAGAGTCTGGTGGCTAATTTTTTTTTTTCTTTTATTGCATCATTGTGACGAGTATGTTTTTGCTCAAAATAACAAATAGTATACTGTTATTATATTGAACTGGGATTAGGTGTTTCTACAGCAACTTCTTTCACCCTTTAAGGAAGATCTCAACCTTGCTGCTCCTCAAGGGAGTGCAAAGATCTCTCCCACTACAGTACTGTGGAAACTAGGAAATGGCTAGTCACAAGTGAGCTGCAAAATTATTCCTCCCTTCTAGAGTTCACTTATGTTCCCACTGAAGTGTAATAATAATTGAAATCATATAACTCAATTGAATACCTCTGCTGACTTATTTTATTCTGCTTGTTCTGAATTTGTCTGGAATTTCTTTTAATATATAATACAGCACCTATTTTCTTTTGCAAAATATGTTTGGAGTTTTATTAATGATTTTGCTAACAGTATTTCTTTTAAATGCTAGTCAGGCAAGTTCTTGTTTTTAGAACAAAGCCTTATGGCAATGTCAGACCTGTAGTTAGAGTTCTGACTAAAGGAAAATAGAGATTGAATGGGAAGTAGTGACCTGGGTTGAAAATTTGAAGGTAGTATGACTTAGAGGAGGATCACTGTTTCAGAATCCACCCCAACCAACTCCCCCTGTCCTGAGAAGTAAAATTTGTTACTGGGTCATGTCAGTCATCATTTACAGAACTAACATTGATACCCAGAAAGATTTTGTGAGAGCAAAAGTAGATGATTTTGACATTTAGGTCCTTTCCTTTTCCTACTACTCTCTTTTCCAGGTGTGGACTTTTCACCTCTGCCACAGTACCTTGCAAAAGTGCACACACCTCACATAGCTGAAAATCACTTACAAAATACTAATTCAATCCTGCAGATTTCTGTGCCTCCAAAGGAAGCAGCCTTACTACAGTGCAGTGTAAAGTCACAACGGCTGTAGATAGTCTCATATCAACCATGGAGTTGTACAAGGGTGAGAAGAGACCAAGGGCTGCCCTATGTTATACACAGATGACGCCAGACCCTTCCAGCAGTCTCCTGGCAAGACCTAGCAGCAAAGCTAGTGTCACCTATGGGAAGACATATTTAATAAATGACAAAAATTATGGACAGGCAGAGGGCAGAGCACGGAATAAAACAAAAGCCACCCAAGGGGGAGAAACAGCAGAGAGAACACCAAGGTCAGAGCAGGAGCCAGAGGAGGTTCTCAAGTTGGGAGAGAGTGGATATTTCATGAAGGGCAAGGAGCCCCATTGAGAATCCACCTTGGATCAGAGGAAAAGTGTGAAGAGAAAGGAGCAGCAGAAACAAACTCACATGTACTGACCATAGCCCTCATTCTCCATTTCCCACTCTACCACATCACATGAGTAAATGAGATGGGAGTAGAGGAGTGGGTTTAGCCTGGGAAATGGAGGGGAAAAGTTTTTGTTGTAATGTTTGTAATTTTATTTTGTTTGTTTCTCACTATCCAAATAAATTTTAATTGTTAATAAATTATTTTTTCTCAAGAAATGTGTGTTTTGTCCACCATGGTAATTGGTAAATAATCTCCCTATCTCTACCTCTGCCCACAAACCTTATTCTACCTGGTTTTCTTTTTATCTCCTCTCATCCTACAGAGGCAGGGGAGATAGGTGAGAGTTTGAGTGGGAATTTGGCTCTTACCAATGGTTAACCCACTGCTGAAACCAAAACGTTTTTCAAGTACAAGATCTGCTTTATCAAGGCATGTAAAATCATCTGGAATATGAGGTGTGGAGCTATTAAAGGTAATTTTTTCTCCATATAATTATGGAGAAGAAGATTTTGTCCTGAAAAAGGGAGATTGGTTGATGAATTTACAATTGATTTCAACCTCCTTCTTTCTTCTCCAATGTACTGCCAAATTGCCATCTTTTATTACTTCTGTTTCCACACTGATAGCCTCTTTGACTCTAACTTCACCTGACTTCTCATTTCCTTTCCAGTTCTGGATGAACTCTTCCCCATTACTTAGGGAACTTACTATTTTACATGTTCTTTATCAAGTGATACTTCCACTTCATAGATTTCACTCTTTGATCTCAGCATCAACTCTTTGTGCCTTTATTTGTTCCTTTGCACTTTGTGAAGCTCTGAGGGGCAAAACACATCCACTTTGGCCTTGTAAAACTTCTAATATTGTGGGTCATCCTCAAGAAGACTTTTTGCACACTCCTGCAATAAAAATGTTGCATAGCACTATTGAAAGTGATCTTGCTGGCAATCTTCAGGACAGGAAAGGCAAAAACAAATGGAAGAAATGTAACCTCTGAGTGGAATTCGTATTACCAAATTTCAAGATCAAATATATAAAACCAGCAGCAGTCTATACAGACAAAATATTTTTTTGACCAAAACACAGGCTGATAATAACACTGAATAATGTGGGGCATTTATATTGTTGGGGTTTTTTTTTTCCCAAGGTAAGCCATGTAAAATTTACTTCAAATCCTCCTTCCTAAGCATCTTTGGATAATTGGCATTATTATATTACATCATAAAATAATATTAGTAATTTACCTCAAAACAA
Source organism: Origma solitaria (assembly GCA_013397895.1). Classification (NCBI taxonomy): domain Eukaryota; kingdom Metazoa; phylum Chordata; class Aves; order Passeriformes; family Acanthizidae; genus Origma; species Origma solitaria. The sequence goes on from VZRL01003800.1 coordinate 91,296, forward strand.
GAAGAAGAAACATCTTTGAGAAGTTTAAGTTTGAAAAGGAAGTGATATATATTTACAAAGTCATGAGATGCAGAGACAGACAAAAAGCATAAATGGGGCCAAGCAATGGGAACTCATTCTGAAACAAACAGCTCATTTTTAAAAGGAAAATCAAATTAATAATTAATGATGTCTACCTGAGACAGAGAATCAGTGCAATCTGTAAATCAAAAACCTTATAATATTTTTTGAATTGTCCTATGGTATCTCTGATTAAGGCATGGATATTCCTCAGAATTTATAAAATAAACAAACATACAAAAAAGTTGAACTTCTAATTGAAACAGTTTATCTAATACAGGACAGAACCGTTTTTCTTAACATTCATCTATATGAACTTCTCTGGAAAATCTTTCCATGCTTCTTATTTGGAATATGAAGCATGCATGCTGGCTGAAATGCAATAGCACAGAGGTAATAAACTTTCTGAGCACCAGGGAGGAATTTTCTTATGTTCTTCTAGGGTCACTGTGTGTTTTTTCCAAAATCCTTTGCATGTTATGTCTTGCTCCAAAGTAGAATTACCATCCATGGTACATTAAGATATTGTTTGATCTGCAATTTTCCATGTTGGCAGGTCTATGTATTATATTCATATAAATCTTCTGTGCCATCAACAGTTTTTGAACATAAGTCAAACATGTCCAGACTGGTCAGTCTATTCTTGAACTCCCAGGTAGGTATTTTAAAAAGTCAGTGATCATTTTCCCTTTTTTTTCACTAAACAAACTGAATGGGACACAGAACCCTTGATGATTTATTAAATGGCTCCATTGTAGCTGGAAATCTTACAGCAGCTGGCCAGCAGCTGCAGTGTGCCCCAGCAGTCAGTGCCTCAGTCTTCAATCTGTTGGAAGGATTCCACTTTATGCACAACTGTGCTTTTGGTTTTTGGTGGGGTGATCCCAAAATGCCTAGGTAGTTTGTTCCATTCATCCGGTCAAAGGCATTAAATAATACAGTGGCAACATTCTCTTAACTCTATGTTCTCTGCATGAACAACCCCTTTTTCTTTTAATAATAAGCCATTGGAGAGTGCAAGTGTAGTCATTCATAATGTTCTCAGGTTAATGTCCATTTAGAATTTGTGAGCTTCTTCACTATATGATTCTGTGCATGGAACTTTTATTTTTTCTTTTCTACCTATACTCAAAATAAACAGGATTGCAACAGTGGGCAAATAATAATCTGCTTCAAATTACACTAAATTTACTAGTGGTTTCAGGAAAAAAAAAAGAAAAGAAAGAGACTTGCTGTTTAATCAGTATGGTTTGGATTGGTTTGTAATTAGGTTTTGGTAGTGTAATGTGAAAACCTGAGAAACATGGACATAAATCTGGCTTGTACTCACATGAAGCCCTTAATCTAGTCAGAGTTACAAATATTGCTTGCAGGAATAATACTTCTGCTTTGAGAATGGATTTTTGGTTGTTCACATAGATGCTGGATAATACAAACTCAAGCACATTCCCATGTGGTAGGTCGTGCTGTAGCCTCCACTATTGGCTCTTCTTACAGAGTTAAGCATAGAAATCATTGCTGATTATGGGGAAATTTGTCCTTTTTTATATAGAAATTGTATCAGTCATAATATGCATTGATTTTCTCTCATGTACTTTATTTTGTCTAAAAGCATATGGTGGTATATGGTGTCAGACGCAGCTGATTGGCCTTTGAACACTGCATCTGTGCCCATATCACTTTCAAACCCAACTTCAGCAAGTTGAATGATGTTCAGTGCTCAGCCAGGACATACTTTCTCAAGTGTAACTCAAGCTTGCTTGGAAAGAAGGTGTTGTTCAGCCACTGGTGACAGACAATTTATAAATTACTTCAGTGCTTTATCTTTAAAATCATATATTAAAGACATTGGCTTGATGGGGCTTGGCTCTGGAGCATCCTTCCCTCTTTAGAAGTGCTGTAACACAAGCTTGTAACAATTTCTTAGGGGTTGTCTGGGTTGTCTCTGTAGCTCAGCATAAGTTATACAACTGGATCAGACAGGCGTTTGTCACTGGTCCCAAATGTTATCCCTGAAATAAGTCTTTAGGCAGGTTCACTTGCAGCGTAATGTGAAAACGGTACGTATGATGGGACAGCCACTGGATCCAAAACTTTTCAGCTTGTCAGCCAAGAAGTCTTCCTGTTTCAAATTTTACAGACGTCAGAGGAGCAGGTGTGGTTCAGGTGTCTTAGATGCAGATCCTTTTGCTGGTCAAGAAACATTACTCATACCTGGTTATTCACATAGAAAAAAGAAGTGTGCTGAGGAGAAGCTGTGACTACTTGAAGCATGAGTATGATCTAACTTTCCAAATGCTAATTCACTAAGTCTTACCAGACCTTTTAGAAACTGCTGGAACTGAATCTGTTTTAAATTATTCTATTTTAAGTGATCACCAGAGTCTAGTCTGACATTCTGCATAAGACAGGCCAAGGAATTTCACTGAGTTCTCCAGACCACAAATCCCTTCTTAGATCCATCAAACCTTCATATCTTTGTCATGCAACTGCAAAATCACAAAGGGTTTGTGGGGTACTTCCAGGTTGTGAATTTGTGGTTTTAAATCCAGACCTTTAGTTATTTAAGTAGTAATATATTTTTATTAAGACAATAAGTTTTATGGAAAACTGTTGCAATGTGCTAAAATGGCTTGCTATGGAGAAAGGGAATGAAAATAACTATTTCCTGTAAGAACACAATTTCAATAAAATAATCCTGTGTTTGAGCTTTGAAGTATTGTTGTCACTCAGTTTTCACACACATTTCCTTTTCACCTTGTAAAGCATCTTCAATAGGCACTCTATCCTGGCGGGACTGTAGGGGAAATGGACTTCTGAATTCAGCCAGGATGGCCTGTCACTTTCCTGAATGACAAATGGGAACAGCAACAAAAGAGATATGTATACTGCTTTACTTAATAGTGTATTTTCAAATCTTTATTTTCCCTTAAACATGATTAAAAAAACCCTCATAGAAGTCCAGAAATTCTAAAAGAGATAACACCAGGTGTTTTGAGGGAAAGCTATGGGAACAGATGGCCTTACTGGAGGAGGTAAAATAAAAATTTCTAGATGCTATATTTGAAACCTGGTGAAGAAGAGCAGCTGAATCTGGAGGATGGTGCCAGTATCTACCCTCTGATTTGAGTGAAGAACTTGACAGAAGTGCAGAACCAAAGCAATAAGGTCTGTATTACTTCCTATTTCCAAAAATCAGAATGAAGGCTGAGACCAAATTAATAATCTTACCTTCATAGGAAGGCTGTGCTCTGATTTCATGTGTGCTACCATATGTGGCCCTGTTCCCAACAATTGTGTAAGTCGAAAGGCTTCCATATAGCCAGCACATGTAATCTCCACTGCTGGCACCAATTATGCTTGGCATTGTATCCAAACACCCACTTTGCACCAGATCTGTCAGTATCAAAGCCATGAGGCTGGAACTTTTCCTGTGCTCTGGAATACATTGATTCAAATAACTCGTCAGAGCTGTAATTACAAGTAACTGTTATATCTCCATGCTTCTTTGGGACTGGGTATCACGAGAGATGAGAAAGTTATGATTAAGGTAAAAACGATGGCAAACTGTACCATACCATACCATACCACACCACACCACGCCATACCATCAGTTACCATGCCATGCCATGCCATACCATACACCATACCATACCACACCATACCATATACCATACCATACCATATACCATACCATACCATACCATATCATATACCATACTGCACATAGGGTCTCTTGTGCAAATGACATCCTGTACCTCAGGCACGTAGGGCAGCAGGCTGCTGCCCTCTTGTCATGTTGGTCTACAGTTGAAAATGGTAACATATAGCTCCTTTTTAAGCCTACATACTCTTAAGGGTTTATACATATGAAATAAATATGCATATCATTTATAGGGTTTCAAACTGACATACACACACAATGTAATCATACTTGTAAAGAGTAGTCTAGACTGTGTGGAGGCAAGCAGACCTATGAGACAGATAACAGGTGGGATATATGGAGGAGCACAGAAGGATCAATGAGCTGAAAAGAGTCATTGATGATCCAGACAGGTAACCAGCAGGATATTAATCTGTGGTCCACATGGTATACTTTGCTGTTCACCCAGTAACCTGTAAGAAGTCCTGATGAAATTCACAGGCCAGTTAATCAGCAGGCAGCTTCGCATGCGCACGTTTACCAAGGAAGCTCTTAATGTTTGTTGGTACCTTTCACCCTGGCTGGTGCAGAACGCAGTCATGCAGCTGAAGAGCCCTTTTGTTTACAGCAGGTCTGCACCCTTTCCTGCTCTGCAAAATAGATGCTGTGTGGCGACAAGCACATACATTGACTATTAGCTCTCATCATGTGGCTTATGCCCCTAAATTATAACAATCATGGAGAAGATGTGAATATACATCAAGATGTTAGGTCCTCTCTCTGAAAATATCTTGAAATGCTCTTAGCAGAATCAAAATTTAACCATAATAGCTATGCGAGTTGTTTTGTAAATTGTTCTGCAGAAGAATGAAAGCTGTATAAGTAAGAATTGAAAAGTACAATGAGATATGTTTTTCTGAAAATGATTTTATGGCATTCAGTCCAGCTGTGCATCTCTTTCATTGGTTCCTAAACACAAGTAGTCAATTATGTGAAATATTTAAACAAGAGACATTGTCTTTGAAACTTGTAACATCGCTTACTTACAGCTCTGTTCTTTCATATTAGCTTGCATTACTAGGAAATGGAAATAAAATATTTTTTACTACAGCTGTATATCCACAGCAAAAAAAAATGGGTTGCATTGGGAAAATGGACAAACTGATGCAAGCTCTTTCAAATTTCACACACGTGGCAACTGCATGGTATGGTTTGATAGACATGAAAATAGCAATCAAAATACCAGCTTAACTCTCCTGTCTTGTATTACTCACCTCTCTCTTTTGTTCAAAGCTTTCCACTGCCCTCCGTTTTTTAAAAGGACTTGCTTCCATGAAGTTTTCCCAATTTATTTCCTTAAATCTTGCCTCCCCCTGCTGGTTGTGCAAAACAGAATTTCTGACTAAAAAAAACACTGTCCCAAAGATAATCCATGTGAGACAGTCACGATCAATAATAGAGTATAGTCCCAATCTTTACTCTGAAGTAGCAACAGCAAATCTCCATATATGCAATGGAGGCTCTAGGACCTCCTTCAAGCCGCATCTTTGTTTATTCAAAGAGAGCAAGAGATTCTTTCCTCTCAAACATGCCAATGGTGTTTTTTTATTTTGTTCCTGTTTTAAATTTCTATGGGGTTTTTTGGTTGGTTGGAGTTTATTTGGGGTTTTATTGCAGGGGTGGTTAGTTGTTTGGTTTTGGTTTTCTTCTTGTGTGTGAAAAGAGTAGTACAACAAAGTTTATGTAAATAGAAGGTTCCACCTCTTTTTTAATAATTGGGTAAAGTTAGAAGAAAATACCAGTGGGCAAAGCATTATTTTTGATTCCACATCCAGTGCATCTTTACTGAATGACTGTGTACAAAGACAGAATGCCTATACTGTAAGTTGGTGCATTTTCTGATCTGCCAAAAATTTACGGAACAGCCAGCAATTTATTTCTGTAAAGTCTTAATTAGGTTTAATTGCCATAGGTCTATTTATACCTATTTTCACCGATTTATTCAGTCTTTCTTTATGCTTATAGAACCACTATAAGAACATCAAGACTGTGAAAATGTTTTGCTAATTCAAACGTATATGAACCACAGGATGTATAATTTTCAGAACTACGTCTACATGGGCTGCAATTTACATTAAATTGTTGTTTTGGTTAAATGGCACCTTAGCTACCAAGCAACTCTTTGAATAGTTGTTTCTTTAATTATTATTTAATTTTGTGGTTATGACTGGTTTTCAGTTAAAGAGGGTACTACTGACAAATTCAATTAAAGGAAAATAGAGGACTTAATGGTCCATGTTAATGATTCATTTCATACATAATATTTTATCATTTTCTGTGCAAATTTATAATGAGTGCTTAGCTTGTATTAATAAATGCTTACATTTAGTCTACATAAACTATAGCGATTAAAATATTTTGCTAATGATATCTGTTGATACATGTTTTTAAAACAATTAGGTCCTTTACCTTAAAGTACTTTATCATCAGCAAAAAATTATATAAAAGTGCATATTTTGTCACTAAGAAGAAAACACAAGTACAGGAATGTAATAACATATCCATAAGCATCACCTTTTGATATTTAAACGGCTCATGATATGCATCTGCTCTGCTTAGGAAAAACAAACTTTGAAGAATTATAGCAATCAGTTCACTATGCTATTTGATTTTATAGTATTGCATGAAGAAGAAGGAATTTGATAAATCACCTTTTCAGGTAGCTGAAGTACGAGGAAGTACTTCTCTATTTCACAGAAGAGGCAGAATTCTAGTGTTCCTAAATACTGTGTGTAGGAGTGATAGGGTGGGTAAATAGTTATTACAGTCTCAATTTTACATTTTGCATGCTCACTGATGAAGATAGATTGTCTTCCAAAGTGAATAAAGCCATAATTTACAAACATTTAAGAATATTATATACTGTTTTAAGATACCATCCTGTTTCAGGACAATTTTATTTTCATCACTTTTTCTTGCAATGAGAAATTAGTGCACAATCATTTGCTTTAATAAAAAATGCCATTAACTCAAATTGTACTTGATTCTGCAAACTGCTTGAGTAGTACTACTGGGATTTAAAATATGGGTGTTTTTTTCAGGATTAAGGGCAGAAGAAAGCAAAAAGAAGGGAGAGACTGAAGATTTTTAAGAGCCAAACAATAATTCAGAAACACAAGTCAATGCAAATTTAAGAAAAGTCCCTTTCCTAAATCCCTTACATGATCTGTCAATATCTTAGTAACTTCTTCATTTAAATTTTAGATGATGACACTGGTTAAGGATTAGGATAAGTGAGTTACAATTAGTTTAACTTCATTACTCTTAAAAGTACTGAAATTCAGTATGCCATTTGGAAGTTGCTGTCAATTCTTCTATAAAAGGTGAAAAAAAGAGGTGCCAGATTTCTTCTTTGAAGGAAAAGATTTCTTAGATCCTTGCCTGAAGAAACTCTTTATGTTGGCAGCCAAGCCAAAATCTTTGAAATTTTTATTTCTGAAACTTCAACTGCAAAATCTGTTGATATCGAAATCTAATGTTATTTAGGCTTCTCAGTAGTAAATAATAACAATTTAAGAATGAACATAAGTCAGGATTATCAGGATCAGTGCATGACAATCAGAAACATAAGGCTTTTTTCTTTGCCAAATAGTGATGGTAACATATTTTTCAGATTTCATCAGTAACCAGTGAAGTCGTACACTCAGAAAATTCAAGTCCCCTATAGATGCTTCAGAGATCCATACATGGTCATTTTAGTACTCATAAGAATGTCAGCAAAAGTAAAATGTTCTTTGGCCATGCTCTTTTTTTTTTTTTTCTGGCTATTTCCAGAGAAAGGAGCTGAAAACAAAGATTCACTTGTCAAGTACCCACCATAGAAAAATCCAGAAATGGCAGCACAATCTAGGTCCAACATGGATGGTTTTTTTCACATGGGTGGCCCTCAAATGTATATAACATATAAGGAATACAAATAAACTGGTTCTGTATGATGCATTTTCACCTCCTTCTGCAAATTTTACTTAAAATTTCATCTTTTTTTTTATTTTTAATATGGAGTTCATGGTTTCTTGACAAAACCTTGGTAAAACTGACTGAGCTGGTGGTATCCCTGAAATATCACCACAAGATCCACAGCTCCCAGTAATCTTAATTTTAGACAACTGGCCGAAGGTGACATAAATGGGGACTTTGCCATGCACAGCTGATACCTGCTGAGCTGCTTGGCTGTGCGGCAGCTGATGGAGGCAGCTGGTGCCCGATGCCAAGCCCCTGATCGACGGCAAAAAGGCTGGGGGAGGGTGCACCTTAGTGCATCCTCTGTATGTCTCCAGGGTTTAACCCATAAGTGAGTAATATGAACTGAATTTAGGAAGACTGTCATTATCCTCATGTACTTCTTGAGGAAGTATTTTAATACACAACTTGTTATTTATCTGTTTTCCCACTTAAAGTTATTCACGTACTGAAGGATTCCCAAGTGTTTTGCAAGTAAGGAAAAAAATCACCTGTCAAGAAATTCCAGATGTTTATTTTTTGAAGTTTCTAAGCCATGGAGTGCTTACAGCTATCAATCAGGGAATGAGCCAAACAGGTGACAGATTTTAAAGGATTCTTAGGCACCGTGCAGACTTTAAGTGCTGCATACTTGGCAGAGGGGTTTTGTTGCATTCATAACCTAGCGATCTGGATGGATCCCTGTTGCAACTGATTGCCAAGTAGAATAAGTTAATGTGAATGCTTAAATGCAGCCTTGTATCTTCTTCTGCTCAGCAAAGGGGGACAGTGGCAGTGAGATATGCAGCCTCTAGCAGCAAACTCCACAGAGTGGTACATGCAAGCATAGCCACTCCTCTCGCTGCCACCGATCCATGATGATTATCATAAAAAAAATGAAAGGCATTTTTAATTTTACTATTGACTGGTAGAATCAAAGACATACTCTCAGGAAGACTTTCCATCTGCTTTTGGCTATAATCTTTGTTGCTGCAATCATATAGCACAGTTGTTCATTTTGTGGCACCATTCTCAGGAGTACTCTTTGGGGGTCAGCAGTGCCTATTGCCCTAGCACTGTGGATTTCCACATCTAAATGTTTCTTGATATACTTTAATGAATGTTTTCTCATCACTGGTAGCCACCTCTACACTGAATATTCACATAATAAAAGATGGTGAGAGAAGATTCTTATAATTCCCTAAGATACCTTGTAAAAGGTATCTTAAAATATATATATCACAGCAATGTCCTTGAAAGAGATAATTTTGAAATTGGAAAGATTAAGGGGAATTTCCCATTAAAGTACAGTTTTGTTAATAATTTTGTCTACTAAGAGATTCCTTTCTAAGAGACAACAGAAAACACTGCTAAAGAAAACACGACCATACTAAATTCTACTGTCATTACTGCAGATTTCTAAGCGTCTAAGTTTGATGCCTGTTGTTTGCTGGGAAAACTTTCTAACCTGGCAAAAACACATAGACTCAAATGTAAGTAATAGGAAAAGGCTGCAATATCTCCTGGATTCCAGTCCCTAAACTGTTAGATTATGACAGATTTCACAGACTTCCCTGCTATATGATGAACTTAGCAGAGTGCTTATATGATCTCATATAGGGATTTTTAGAACATCTGGAATTTGGTATTCTGAAGTCTCCTGATTTTTTTTTCTTAGCTTGAAGATGGAGTCATGGTACATTTTTCATTTTGGTGTCTATAGTTAAGTGAGATGAATTCAACCCCAACATTTTCTGATTAATCCAATAAGTGGTGTTGGGTTTATTTACTGAAAATGCTGCTGTCTCCTGATATTTCGGATGTCCATCCCCTTCTATATCAGTTTGATAACAAGATTATGGCCTAATCTGTGCATGGTCAATATTTAAACTGTAATAACACCAGCTACCTCAGACTTATTTCCACCAAGATTGATAATGTGCTTTACAGAAAGAGATGGGAGCATATTGTCTGACTTTATCTTTCAAGGTATCTATCAGGTCTTTAATATGCTACTCAATTTATTAAAATTGGGGTTTTTTCCCCAATCAGCAGACTGTGAAAATTGATCAAATCTGTCTGAAGGCTCCAACACAGCCTGGGTCATTTGTGTAGCAGAAAATGTTACTAATTATTTAATTTTTTTAACTGTACCATAAAAGACAATTTCAATTATTTTAAAGTAGAAAACAGATGTTAGTGAATTTGCATGGGCTAATTAACTTTCTACAAATACCTCACTGTGAGTTCAGAAAGCTTCAATTGCAAAAATTAAACATATCAAAAGAACACAGTCTAATATACCCAAAACAACGTAGAATTGTCGGAAATGTGAGCAACATATTAATGGTTATTCAGAAATTGAATTCCATTGGGGTTTTTTATGTGAGCTGCATTGAAAAAGGAAAAAAATTAAGTGCATTTATTTTTCTTTTATAACTACAACACCACAAAAATCAGACTAAAAGTCCCATGGGTTACGTGCCAATCTGCAAATAGGGTAGGAACTCCTGTGTTTGTTCCTGAGCAAACACACAGTGTCACTTTATTTAGCAGCCCCTCTAGTCAGTGCAGCAGTCTAAGGTGTTGAAGTGAAGGTTTGGGCCTTTTTCTGCAGCTAGCAGAATCTTTGTAATAGAGCCATGATCCCATAGATACATCTTCTCCCCCCTGTTCTTGAACCCAGTTGTTGGAACAACAATGTCTAGGAAGACAATGATTTCTCAGGACTTTGGGCACAGGGTATTCTGTTTACACAGTTGGTTACCAGTAGGTGTTTTCTCTTAATTTTACACATAACTTGTTATGTTTTTCATTCCTTTTTCCTCTGTCAGTCACCACTGTTTACTGCTCCTCCAAAAGACCTGCCGTACTGCTTAGATACTCAATGTAGATCAAACTCAGTATCTCCTTCAGGAGCAGAGCCAGTTGGCCTTTCCATCAGCTGTGTAGAGGATGTAGGCATCCACTGTAGGATGGCTTCAAATCATAAGATTTAGCAAAAAACTGCTCAGTTGCAAGAAAAAGAAGGAAGGAAGGAAGGAAATGGAGATGCACAAGGGTAGAAAACCAAATTCTAGGTCTCTTTATCATAAGAAAAGAGAAAACCCGGTATTAATCTTCAAATACAAGAAAGGTGGCTTCAAGGAGAAAGACTGCAGATTGCTGTACATGTTTGTTGAAGATGGAAGAGAGGATAATGTTGAAAACTTCAATATGGAGCTTATTATTGAGTTTAGACATTAGAAAAGACAAAAGAAGAAACAAGCTCTCTCACTTTGAGGACAGTGAAGTAAATGAATAGATTGCCTAGGGAACTCCTGGAATCCCTGGACTGGAGGTTTTTAAAAACAGGATAGACAAACATCTGTCAGGGAAGATTTAGATACAGCTGGTCCTGCCTCAGGGTAGGAGGAGGGATTGAACATTCTTTCTATCTCCCTTCCAGCCCTACTTGCTATGAATCTATGATAAACGACAACAATACCTCAACAGTAGACACTGAGAGGTCATTCAGGTAGGGACAAAAAAGAAAGAGCAATAGCAAGGAAAATCAGTGAGGATTTACCAGTCCTTGTTATCTCTTCCTTCCCCAGCTGTGCATTTCAGGAATATTTCCACAGAAGAAAAAAGGCATTATGAAAGCACATTTTATTAATATTTTGAGATGCCAGAGCATAAGATCAGAGGTGGAAACATGATATGGTATATAGGGCAAAAGACAAATTAAAAAAAAATCAGAATCCAAGCAGAGACAAGGTAGCTGTCATAGACAAAGACCTTTATTCCCACAGTGGTTTTAATTGTGCATCAGGCCAAAAAAGATAAGACTTTTTACATTAATCATTAAATGTTGCAAAAAGGCAATCCTTCCTTGGGTCACTACCCAGAGAAAATTAAGACAGATCAGATAGATGATTATGACAACATTAATGCAAACATACAAAAAATGGCATTTTTCCCCCTAGGATTAATACGCAAAAGTATGTAATAGTTTGCATTAAAATATACAAGCTGAGAAGCTCATATATATGACTATATTTGTGAAACTGATTGTATTTAAATACCTTTATTGTAAGGCATATGCACAAAACAACAATGTTAAGACAACCACATTATTTTTTCTCTTCATGAATTTTGCATGTTTTGCCATAGAGAACGAATGCTATGTTCAACATCACAACGGAATAAAACATTTTCCATTACTTAAAAAAATATTTTTAAATACTTTAAGCCTGCACCATTATTTTTCCTGCATTTTAGCCTGCTAGATATTCTCATGCTTTATCTGACTATTTTTTCTTTTGGTGAGGGAAGCAAAACACAGAAATCACAGCATCCGTGTACACACTCAATCAGCTGTCACATCATAAGCATGCTTTGCATTTCTCTCTTTCTAATATGAGGCCAAGCAGAAATTAATTTCTGAATCTTATTCAGATGGATGGTCAACAATTTTACTTCAAATGGCACCAAACCAAATATTTTAATTTCAAATATCGATTTTTTAAAAGGTTGTACAAATTTTACTATTATCCCTGACAGAAGCAGGTTTATTTTCAAGAACACACCTGGAAATCCTGCTTAAATACATATGGAAAACAATAAGTAAACTATTTGTGTGATCAGGTCTATACTGCGTACCTTCTTTCTGTTCCTATTTCACAGAGAACTAATGGTTTAAGGGTAAAAATTAAGAACTTGCATATGCATTAATCCTTTAAGACTGTTCATGTATGTATGCATACACGTAGGCAATATAATCAAAAGTATAAATCTAAAGGCATGTGTTTTTCTTCTCATTTATGCCACCACTGTGCTGTTTCTACTTTGTATGTAGGCAAGGAGCCAGTCACTGGACTTTTTTTTAGAGGGATTGTTTCAGATAGGTATTAAAATTGAATTAATTTAAGTATTCAGATAGGACCATTTTCCACTGTCTGCTGCCATTTTCATTTTTTGCCCCAGAATGTCATTACCTGCAATAAATACTTTACTTTTTCACTAAACAGATCTGAAGAATCAACAGTATCACTGAATCAGTCTTTATAGCACAAAATACCCTCTGATTGCCTTGACTGTTTTGTTTGATGAGAGGGTGTGAGCAAAGCAAGAGTAGAGAAGAAGCATAGTTTTACCCCAGTAAGAAGCAGAATTTAAATGACATAAAAAGCAGATTCTATGATACGATGAAAACCTCTCCTTAGCTGTTCCCAGCTAAGTTTCACATCCTGTGCTTCTACTCCAGGAATCCTGCAGCCTGGAACAGACACAATAAGGTTTGTCAGGAACAGCAGGTCTGGGCTGACCACCTCTGAAGGCTCTGGGTCTGCACCAAGCTGCTCCTGTTTCCGCCCAGATTCTTCTGGACAATATTGTGCCATCATTTCCCAAATGCTGCTCTGCCCAATGGAGTCACATGTGTAACCTCAAAGGGGGAATGAAAATGGGACGAGGTCGGGGTCAGTGGCAAGTGGCCATGCACAGCTGGGGGTTGGATGGAGTGGGACAAGGGCAACAAAAATGATGGCATTTTGTTTTCCCATGGCTTGAAAGCAACTTATTGGAGACATTCCCTCCCTCTCGCAAACAGATACTACAGAGTAAACTGTCTTTTAGCTAAAAAGAAGGCCACAGAGCATAGATGTCTAAGTGCAGATGAGTTTGATGTCTAAGTGCAGACCTGAGAAAAACATGTGTTTGGTGACAGAAAGTGTAAACATCATTGAATATACCAGTCAATATTTCAGACATGCAATTTTCTTTACTACAAGTTTCTCCTTAATCCTGCTCATTTCTTGGCACTCAAACAGATCTAACAAAGCCCAAACAAAAGCAGAGGATGAATACTTTGTTGCCCATGTCACAAGGAGACTACTTTAAGTATTTCTATATTTGAACAAAAATCTAGATTTTAATATATATAACAAAACTTCCCATTGATTATATTTATTGCTTGCTATACTTAACAATTACCTATGTTAAAATGGGTTAACAAACATTCCACAGACACTGAAAAGACAGAGTTAGCATGAATTCTGGAATATGCAAAAAGGAAAACTGGCAAACATTTACAATTGTAATGTCCCAAACCAGTTCTATCAACTGCAGCTCTGATTTATTTCCCCATCCTCCTGTTCCAAGATCTGCACCTTGCCTTTCTTCTTTGGGATGAACAAAGATCATGGAACAGATTGTAAGTGAGGCAAATTACATGGCTGTTTATGGTTCTGTTACACATATTATATATATCATTTGCAAACTATTCCCTAAAGAAATGGTATCAAACTTTTAGGGACAAGAAAGGATCTGATGGCAATCTGTTTTCATTTCTTTTCTTTCAGATGCTCCATGATAATTCATGTGCTTTATTTTCTTAGATTAATTTCTTGTACTGCAGCTACTGTTTTCCCATCATTGTCCATTTGGTTTCTTCTGTTCTTTTTTGCTTTAATGTTAATCAACTATATTATTTGATTAAATGATGCCATCACAATTAGAAGAAAACAAGTCCAAGTCTATCTGAACAGAATCTTATATTTACTCCGTAAGTACTCTACTTTCGATAAAATATAAAGGCTTCTGTATTTTTGGATTTTGGCAGTTTTTAGGTGCCTTTTTGTTTGTTTGTTTGCTTAAGAAACACATATTAAAAAAGATAGCAGAGTTCCAAAATCCCTAAATTATGTACACAATTGATCTGCAAATTTCAACACCATGGTAATTTTACTTGGATTTTTTAATGAAGTTAAAAAGGCATTAATCCCTTTACTTTTTAAGCAACACAATTTTAAAATAAAGTTCTGTTCTTCATGTTTTCATCTGGGCACTCTCAACACTGTTCCTGGACAGTTTTGACTAACAGCTTCCGCTAAACACCAGAATTACCAAAGGTAAATGTTCAGGGAAAAAGGACAACTCCTCTGAAATGAACAGAATTATTAACAGTATTTGCCAAAGACAGGGCTGCTGTCAGCATTTTGGAATATCTTTTTGTTAAACAAAAATCTATCAGCTTTAACAGAACTTCCTGCCTGGAAGTGTCCTTTAAAATCACTCTTAAATGAAAAATAATATATATTTTTATCCCTTTTAAATAAACAGTTTGGAAAACCTGTAAATAAAAGAAAAATCTCTCCCTTGCAAAAAAAAAAAAAAAAAAAAAAAAAAAAAAAAGAAGTATNAAAAAGAGAAAGATAACCTTAATTTTCATTTCAATTCTATCAGCATGCAACAGAAACAACTCCTTTAAATCAATAGGGTGTCATAAGTCATTTGCAGACAAAATCAAGCTGTTGAAAGCAGATGCAATTTAAGTATTTGGTAACATTCTATCTTGTGATCTCAAAAAATTAGTATAATGACTTTTTTTAATTTAAAAAAGCAAGCAAGCAAGCAAACAAAACAAAAAAAGATACAGTTCTTATTAATTTAATGGAAGAAATAAAAATGTTAAATCCAACCCAGGGAAAACTTTCAGTCCATCAAGTTGCATTGCAGATTCAGTCAGTAAGGAGTGTTAGGAAACAAAAACATTACAATGCAAGCTCATTGTATTTACAGGTAATATTTGCTTATTCAAGTAATTAATCATCATGATTAATTATACTAGAAAGTGGACAGATTATTTCAGTAAACCAAGATTACTTGCCTATGGCTAGAGATCTAGGAGCTGGATATGTACACTTTCTCTAATAAATGATAAGGATCACTGGTGAGGCAGGTTGCAGAGCTTAGGAAAAGTAGTAAGTTACTAAGTGAAACTGCTTTTGGCAACTATTGACCTTTGAGTGCTTAAACTGGAGGATATATAAACAACACAATGTTCTCTGGCAAGTTTTCCTTGATAACCTGCTGGAAAAGGGACAGAATATCCTCTAGCCATTTTGCATGCACAATTTAACAATTATGTGGCCAGGGGAAGGATGATTCTTTTAAGGTGCTGGTAGATGAATGGTAGATGTTCACAGGCTTTACACATTTACAAAGGAATTTCAAAATCTAACACAGCGTAATCAATATCAACTCCAATTCTTCTATGCTGAGATAAATGATATCGATCACTCTACTGGGAGCACACAAACACAAACAGAAAGAGAGTAAGGATTCAGACTCAAAAAGCAGGTCATATGGATCAAATTCACAGCACTGGTGATACTGGCTTAAGGACAAAATGTTAAAGTAAGGCTGTTTCGCTCAGCAGGGAAAATCTGAAAAAAATATTTTGATGTATTTAAAAGCAGTGCATTCTAAAAAAGAAACACTAAATTTGTTTCAAGTTTCTATTAGAGTTGAATAAAAATTTTCAAAAGCATATAAAAAGTTAGTTTTAGATAATTATTATAATCAGGAACCATGCTTAGAATGAGAATATAAATGGTTTATAATTCTACCCTTACTTGAAAATTAAATTTTCATTTAAAACTTGAGTAAAAATTTTGCAAAATAAGCATTTTGTAATCCATTTTGCAAAGGATTGCAAACATTGCAATGCAATCCAAATAAAGCTGTGGATGCACACAGAGTTTGCCTTTTGAATTTCTTCTAGCTGTCAGACATCCCAAGTTTTCTGGGTTATACTTGGGAGCAGAGGGTAAGAGAAGCACATCCCAAATCCTTCCCTGCCACAATTTTATTCCTAATTGGTGTTTCCACACTCTTCACGCATTCATCAATCAGATGTAAATTACAGTATGCCTGATTGGGTCTCCTTCACCCTAACCATTCCCTGCTGACTGGCAGTGCTTGCCAACTGCTGCAGCAAGCGCGATGAGCAGCAATAATAGCAACTCTACTGTTTTGGTAGGCCTTGGCCACCAGCAGTAGCATAGATAACAACTGCTCACTTAACACCTATTGAATGTCTTGAGCACAATTGTGCCATTGAAGAATGCAGCTGTCACCTTTGATCAAGCATGAGACATCACTGGCAGCAAGTAATATAAAAGAGTAGCTCCTTAAATTCAGACACTGTGGCAATTTCAGAGGAGCTCCTTCCTTTATTCTGGAAACAAGCACAGAAAAATGTCTAATCGCTGTGGAGGGAAGAGGCACAGCAGATAGAAGCTGCAGAAAAGCTTTTTTCATAATATTTAAACCTACTGAGTGATCAGAGAAAATACTGTAGAGTCAATAATTCAAACAAACCAGGAGGATGGGCTGTGCATCACTGGAAACATTTAATAAATACACAAAATACTTGCAGTCACTTACAAAAGTAGCACCCAGACATTATTCTATAGTCTCCAGTCTGCTAAAGTACAGTTATTTTGCTACATAAGCATGGATTTTATATATTTTAAAGCAGAATGCTGTCTAAGATTGCCCTCAAACTGGCATACTCCACTAGCTAGCCCCATTCAGAGCATTGCCAAGTCCAAAAGGAGCCTAAAGAGATGTTTATATGAGGTACAGTGGGGGAGGGACAAAGAATGGTGGGAGAAGAAGGGCAAAAACTGTTGTTTGGCCCCAATGGACAAGGAAAAACAGTCATGGAAATACATGGATCAAAACATTTTTTTTTTAATTCATGTGTACCAGCTTAGTGGCAGTATAGATGGTAGCACTGCATTTCATTGACCCTAGCAGTATTTTCAGGAGATAGGAATAATGAGTCCTGTGGGTGTAATTTACAGAAAAGTATGAACTATTCACAATTTTAACATTGTGTTGGGCAGAAATAGGCTCCCTTCATCTTCACTGCTAGATACCATTTTGCTCTGTGTTTTTCTTGAACCAACATCTTGAATGCAACCTTCTCTTTCTGAATGACTAAGAATGATGTTCCCTCATCCCTGCCTGTAAACACTGAAAATGAGTTCATTGTTTCTGTGGCCAGCACTGAGAAAAGACAATGGGGCATCCAGGATGGAAAGGCAGCAGCTTTAGGAGGCTCACTTTTGAACATCAGGAGTGGCATCTGGAAGAGAAACTCCTTCAGCTTATGTGAGAGGCAAGTGTACCATTTGGGGCACAGAGATTAGTCTCTGTTATGAATATCCAAACTGTATGTGAGTTACAAACACTGTCAAATATTATGTAAAAGTGCAAAATTTAATTGATCTCTTTTAGTGATCCACTGACTTTTGAATATTTTTAATATACATAAGTGACCCAACAATATTTCTAACATCATTCATATATCACAACTAAGTCAATGCCAACATAAGAAGATCACCTAAGAGAAGTGTTCAAATGCTGCCTGGAAGGATGGGTGAGATTATTGCTTGCTGTGACAAACAACAGAAACCTTTGTTTGCTTCCAGCCCTGCCATTGCCCCATGGTAATACTTTCAGCAACACAATTTGTAGTCTTTGTGCCTCAATTTTCCTTTTCACCCTTTGCCTATCCTGTCAATTAAGCTATACATTATCCATGGACAGAAGTTGTAAATGTATATCACACTTAAAAAAACAGGAATGCGAATATGACTGGGATGCATTTCACCAGATTTTACTTTACTAGTAATAAACCCTGTGACTGCTTGTTTTATCCTCCAGAGTTTTGTGTTTAAGGAGATCCCAGTCTGCTTTGTCTCTTCTCTTACCCAATGTCAGGTTAGATTATGCCCCTAGGTCATGGAAGACCCAAGATCTGTCTGTCTGAGCAGACTGACCTTCCTTCTGTCACATCTGTAGAAGTCATGACATCATATGACATTTGAGGATGAGTTTCTTAACGTGCTCTTCCAGCAATGCTGTTCTCAATGACAATGGGATCTCCAATTCTGATCAACCACAAGGTCACTGTATTGCTTTCAATGCTGCTTTTCCTCCTTGACCCAGTGGAGTTAAAGAGCAGCCCCTGCAGTGGGGCAGAGTTTTGCTCTCCTCTAGTTCTGAGTTACCTCAGACAGCTGAGCTATCTGAGCTACATGCCTTATCAGTTAGTAAAAAGTGCTTTTTGAATATTTCTAAATGGTTCTTCAGGCACAGTTACTTCACACATTTGAAACTAAAGTTACAAACAGCTCTGAGTTGCCAGAAATTTAATTTCTTCAGCAAATAAATTCTTTCTTCTCCCACAAAAGAAAAAAAATCACTGCACTTCTCTGTTCCATGACTTTCATAGCTTTATGAAGAGAACGGCTGAATTCATCAACAAAGCATGGAAAGAGACAGATCCATATAGGGGGCAAACGTACAGCATTTTGGATGAAACAGACAGAAATTACCTATAAAGGTAGAGATAAGTCAAGAAATAGGCAGTCTCTATCAAGGAGTTCAGGATTGCACGTTGCCCATGCCCTTGCAGAGGAAATTCAGTGCCTAAAAGAGGCAACAAAATATTCAAGTCATCAATAGATGCAGAAGAACTGAGGCTAGGTCTCATAAAAAATAATAAAGACTAGGGAATTAATTCAGCAACCACAGATGAAAATGAATCCCAAGGGGAAAAGATGACTATGAGCAAGATATGGGCAGGTTACATGGTAGATGACGTTTTTATCGACCAGGTCCAAATTCGTGACTGAGGAGAACAACAGGGTAATTGGAGCCTGAGAGGGAGTTAACGATGTCACTTTTACCGTAATGGATAAGGGAGGTTACTGGGGCTTCAGAGAACTGAATTCTCAACAATGTGATGCATCACGAAAATTATAAGACTAAGTAAGCAAGCATAGGAGAAAAAGAATTAGAAAAGAAGAAGTTCCAAAGCTCTGCATTTTAATTCATCTCTTCCCACTTTGAAGCCTGACAAAAAAAATGCATTATTAGAAATAAATAAAAGCAGGGCATGAAATGGCTTCCCAGAATAAACTGTAATTTATAGAAGGAAGGTAAAATGTCTTCTCTTGTATTTAAAAACCCCTGCAAACCAGAAATGAACAGAGTGAATGGATTTTGAGATATTCTTAGTGAAAGCAGAAAGTTACTAACACATCTGTAATTGCCAGGGGGCCTATTCTTCATAAAAATTTATATTCTCAGGATGCCCATGTCATCACAACCTGTTACAAGCAAGTATTTTGCTCTTTTGCAAAACACCTGCTTAAATACACAACATAAGTGGCTGTATTAAAGTACTTATCTCTGAATATGGAGAGGGCTTCTTTTTGGATATGTAAATATTCCCTTAAAAGAAAATACAATAGTAGAGTGACAAAAAGTTTCCATTATGGCTCAAATTAAAAAAAATACCAAAGTACCTTAAAAGTAATTTTCTTTGTTTCCAACTTTATAACCATTTTTCTAGAAGGAGTCAAAGGAGAAATATGTTGGAACTCAATTACTTGTGCTAGTGAACCTAATACAGATATTTAAAAATGGGTACTTCTCACAGATGTCCAGTGTGAACCAAGTGTTTTTTTTATGTGTATCTCTCATATGTCATTAACATTATAAATTGCATGCAGCATGCCTATTTTCATGCTGCTGGAAGAAACAAAAAATGGTCAATAAAAGACTAAGAGTAAAATTTTTTCTGGTCACTCAAGTAGCTTTTTTCCCCTTTACCTTTTTTGAGCATGTAAATGGAAGTCAAGCAGCTACACCAAGTCACATACAACTTGGTTTACCTGGATGAAGCACTAGCAGATAAACCCTGGAACTTTGGTGCATCATTATGAAAGTGCCATAGATCATCAAAAGAGAAACAAAAGCTTGGGGCATCAGTAAAAATTGTTTCCAATTGGCATCAAAATTCTGTGGAAACCACATGGCTTAAAAGGCAGAGGAGCAATCTTCTCCAAACATCTCAGAACCTCTCCAAAGTCAAACATTTGCTCGTTCTGACAGGCCAATGAAGGCAGGAGTCAGTGGGTAGATACCATTATATGTCAGCATGTCAAACAATTTTTTCCTCTGGTATTCCAATCCCTATCCAATATGGAAGAGAAACAATTGCCTATTTTTCAAAGGAAAAAAAAGAAGAGAACAACTAGCGGGATATCCTTTATGAAAAACATAGGAAATTCCTTATTCAGAGAATTCCTCTCTGTTTCGTTTCTAGCAATTTCAAGGTGTGTACAGCTACCATGAAACATTTTACAACACCTCAGACAGTTATTGAATGACTCTTACATATAAACCTTCATTAATGCTCTTCTTGGTAAATTGCTTACTAATTTCTTTTATATATCTACATATCTATATATCTATATATCTATATCTATATCTATATATCTATATCTATATATCTATATATCTGTATATCTATACATATATTTTTCTTGCACCAGCACTGTGTCAAGTAAAGGTTTGTCTCATACTAAAAAGATTTCTTTTTTCTTTTGACATTGTAATTTTTTGTTGATATATTCCTGACTTGAAATGGCACATTTTCACTGGAATTTTCCAATTTTATTCATGCATTCTTACTATAATTCCTGTTGTTTCAGAGTAGCTTCTCCTTATTGACTTATTAGCATGATATTTTTGATAAGGTACTCCACTACTAAAGATAGGAATCTTTTTTAGGATCCACACACTTTCATTTGTGCATAGGAATCTCTGATCTATATTTACAGTAGCTTTATAATTTAACAGATGTTTGGACAGTTACAGTCCCCTCTGGGACAGTACTGTGTGGTTTTGAACTACTCCAGAGTTGTTCTATGAATATTTTTCCTCACTCTCTTATAGTCCTGGGGGTCTGTAACAGATGCTAATTGCAGTTCCTTCTTTGTTTTTTGATAATCTAGTCTTACCCAAATTATTCCACTGCTGCCCTCATCATTATTGAATTGTATCTTACTGATTTTCAAGCTTTCAAGCAATAGATAAGACCACATTATCTACAGCTTATACACACACAGCATAGCTTAAAAGTTTCATATGTGCATATGGAGATGGTGAGAGCATTCAAGAAATAGGGGCTTTTGGCAGAGAACATCCCACACCTCCTGTCCTTTCAGAAATATGCCTTGGAATAATTAGCAGCTCCATCTCAACTTCCCAATTTGCCACAATGCTCTCAGATATTATGCTGCTGCTCCACAGCTTTCAGAGGGGCTTATCATGCTGCATGCAGATCTGTTCTCTAAATCAAATGCTTTAAGACATTAATAGCATGACCTTGAAGCATTTTTAAACAGTTTATCTTATGTGAAGTTTGCTGACTTGCACAGGTGAAGATGCCACAATGTGTAGCAGCACACACTATGTGCCCATGTTCACCATGCACTGCATGTAGCCTGGGGCCCTGCCAGAGTAGCCAGCTTCCTTGCTTCAGAGAGAATGGAAACCTTTCACAAATAACAGCCATAATAAATGCTCAGGTTGCACTTCATCTTTTAGTTCAGTGGAGGCAGAAGGGAAAAACTATTTTGATAAAGTAGCAAATATTCCAATTCCAGAACTTAGGACTCCAGTGGAGAATGAAGAAGCAGACAATGCTATCTATTTATAGTACATTTTGCCTGAATCCCTTCTTTTGTACACAACAGCCATGGTCTTTCATGCAGAACCACTGTAGATGGACAGCTGTGTGTCTAAACATCTGTGATGAACAGAACTCAGATGGGAGCTTAAAAAAAGAGAAAACGGCATCAACATATTCATAAGTTGGTGTGTGAACAATGAAAGCACATATTGTAGGTCTGAAGGAAAAAGGCAGAATCAGCTTGTAAAAAAAACCCACGAAATTCTCTAAGAAATTCTTTTTGCAGATGTCAGCATAAGCTTTTTGCCTGATTTAGTGTAGCAGTAAACTCAGGAAGGGGACTAAAGAAATTGCTTTGACCAACCAGGAGTTTCAAGGAAGCACCTATAAATCTGAAAATCAAAATTTGATCATAACTCGATCCAGAAGAACTATAACACCTCAAAAAAGAAAATAAAAATATTAAAAAAAAAGAAACTGAATCAGCTCTGACTTGCTTGTGTATATCAAATCAAGATCAGCCCAAAGCCAAAGGCACACAGATAATAATCTCTGATCCTTCCAAGGTTCCACCAGTGTTTTTACCATTTGTGAATAAAGTAAGTTTTATGTTTAAAAAAAAAAAAAAAAAAGATAAAATTAAAAATCCTGCATTGTTGACCAGACATCACCCTGAATATCAGGCTTTGTTGTCCTCACTTGTACTGATGCTAACTTAATTTTCAAGTAGCTCTAAGAATTACTGGCAGAAGTGATAAGATATGATTCAATGAATGTTAACAGCATCCCTCTACTGTAGAAAATGATAATGAGAATACAGAATGTACCTTTACCTGAATTTGATCCCTATTGCTCATTTAATTGTTTACATGGTTTCTAAATCTAATAAAATTTTCTTTACATTAAAATACATCACCAAAGTAAAATAGAAGCTCTCTTCCCTTTCTTAAAAGAATATACATAGGGCTCTTAGTAAAAAAAATTTGATCCTTGTCTTTCAAGTTTCGTTTTCTCTGCTCATAAGCAGTTGCCTGGAATACGTAGTGATATTCCTCCAGAGACCAAAACCCCACTAGCATATATTTTCCTTATAGTAGTTTCCAAAAGTTTTTAGTGGTTTTCACATGCACAAAAATGATGGGATGCTGCCGACTTCAGCATAGAGATACATTTGAAGAATATATTGCACCAAACTGCATATGCCAGTACATTGCACAATTTCCACTGGATTGGATATCTGCTGTCTCTTTTACTGTAATTTCTCATATGCAACAAGTCACAGCTTATAGAATGGAAAAATCTAAAACTTTCTTACCTGATAGTCAGGGTTCTATAATTTTTGCTATTTAAAACTGCATGCTACTTCTCAATAATCAAAAAGCCCAAACCCACAGTATAAAAGAATTCTGTCTCATAAATGCATGCTCCTTAAATGACCTTACTCTTTGAGAAAAAGAATCACAAAATCATTTCTCCCAACCTTTTAACTTACCATAAATGAAAAAAGGGTTATCACAGGGTGGTAACTGTGAGTTATCTGTGAACAGACTAATTTTCTCAAACATATTTGTTATTCAAAATTAATGTGTAAATTTCTGTGAGTGATTCCTAGCTTGATCACTAGTATAAGAGCAGTCTATTGTAGATAAAATAATGATGGGATATAGAGGTCACATATTACATATCCAGATTCCCTTAGCTGTAATCTCAGCTCCAATGTGAGCTCCAAAGTTACTTATTCACATATTCTTACCTTCTGGGATTGAGGCAGTCTTGATTGATAAGAGCTTTTACCTAAGAAATAATAGACTAGTACACCATTTTCAGAGACAGAAAAAGGAAAATCTGGCAAATGACAATAAAGAAGATATGCCAAACAACCATTCCTTTATTTGATACCACTAGGATCTTAAGTCTTTCCTTGTTCCTCATCCTCTTGACAAATGCTGACATGATCTAAGTTTCTTTTAGACTCTGCTGTGAACCTTCAAAGATGGAGAAATGACTGCCTCTAGAAATTGCAGTACTATCTTTACTGGAAGAGGTCTGAGAGGAGACATATTCTGAGTCTCACACTTGGGAAGCCACTGCTATGAAAAGACTTTTAGTCAGTGTGCCTTCCTGTGCACAGGGTTGGGCTCCAGAGAGCACGTCCACATGTTGTATTTTTTGTGCAGAGGTCAGCTTCCCTCTTCTCTCTCATCTTTACAGCAGAGATACATCTGTCCTTGCCTGAATATAGGAACAAAAATATCTGTTCATTGATAAGCCTTATTTCACATCATTGGCACTCATAACTGAAACAGAGGACAGCCCAAATGAACTTGTGCTCAGTCTGAAGCACAGAATGGTCTCTGTCATACAATACTGTGCCCTACCTTGGAAGTTTCCATAATTTGACCAGACAAGACCCTAAAGAACTTGATTACTCTTGCTTTTGTCAGGAGGTTATACTAGTGTGCTCTGGAAGTTCCTTCCAATTTTAATTTCTCATTGACACAGGTCTTGTGACCAGAGTAGCAAATATTTTTGTTGGGTATTGCAGAGATTCAGAAAAACAATTATCTTCAAGAGGTAGAATTAATGAATATGGCAAATTGATAGCTGGTTAGCCATATCAAAATATGACAGACTTAGAACAAACATAAACTGGAATTCAAAATCAGAAACATGGACGTTACCGCATAACAACACACTTATTTGCCAAATGTTCATTGTGCTAGAATAGGAAGGTATCTTTTTTCAGTGAAATGTAATGACTTCTTGGAAAGGGTAATGGTGTAGATGAATAACTCTAGGCTCAAACAAATCATTAGGTCACAAAATGATGACAAGCTGCTGATCTCATGCAGCTGCCTGAAACTTGTTTGTGATTCTGGAGTCTCTGAAGTGAGGAGGGAGATCAACAAGCAGTCAACAAGTTTTAAGACCCTCACATAAGACTTTTGAACACTCTCTAAAGACATGTTCATGAAAGGTAAATTTTAACTAGATTTTATAAAAAAAAGGTATTTTAATATGATAAAGCAATGAAGATGTCACTGCTTATGAAGAAACACCAAGATGAAATGATTAAAAAATAGGACAAGGATTGCAGGTCTGGTTCATAAATCTAACAGCAGACAAACAATAGGAAGGAGAAGAAAAAACCCTGTCTACACTAAAC
This sequence comes from Origma solitaria, assembly GCA_013397895.1. NCBI lineage: Eukaryota > Metazoa > Chordata > Aves > Passeriformes > Acanthizidae > Origma > Origma solitaria. Next base: position 116,487 of record VZRL01003800.1, read on the forward strand.
AAAGCAAGAGAATAGAAATGAGCTATGAAACCAGGATGAGTACATTTAATCGGGAAACTACCATGTTCCTCTCTGATACAGAAATCAGCTTCCAATGAAAATTGTCACAGAATTACTGAATATGCTGAGTTGGAAGGGATCCACAAGGATCATGGAGTTGAACTCCTCACTCTGCACAAGACCATGCTCAAAAGTCACACCATGTGCCTGAGAGGGCTGTCCAACTGCTTCTTGAACTCTGTCAGGCTGGTGCCGAGACCACTTCCCTGGGGAACCTGTTCCAGTGCCCAAACACCCTCTGGGAGAAAAGCCTTTTTCTATTATCCACCTAAACCTCCCCTCAGAGTTTCAGGCCATTCCCTTGAATCCTGTCACTGGTGACCACAAAGAAGAGATCATTGCCTGCCACATCTCTTCTCCTTTTGAGGAAGTTGTAGACTGTGATGTCTCTCCTCAGTCTTGACTTTTCCAGGCTGAACAGACCAACTTACCTCAGCTGCTCCTCATACAATTCCCCCCCACCAATGTCCTTTGCCACCTTCCTTTCCATCCTTTGGATGCTCTCTAGTAGCTCTATGTCTTAAATTGAGGTGCCAAAACTGCACACAGGACTCAAGGCGAGACCACACCAGTGCAGAGCAGAATAGTGGGCAAGGCACCTAAGGGAAATTTATGTAGTTTCAACACCGAGGTCGATAACCATCGATTATATTATGATGTTTCTTGTTATAAGAACATTGAAATCAACAATCCAAGATTCCACTGCTAATCCTATGGTCCTCTTGACAGACTGCAGTCATTAGGACCAGAAGGGATTACTTCCTCTCTTAGCTCATTCTGAAAGCAGAGACTGTCTAAAGATGGGATTTCATTTCAGGACTGGTGTGCAGCACTATGCTTGTATCCATCTTGCAAACAAATGAACAGGAAGGCAGGTAAAACAAGTTAATGTGTAAAGAATTGCACATAAGATACCAAATTTCAAAGCTGCCAGAGTAGGACATTTTCAAGTGTTGCTACTATCACACAATCAGATATGGAAAAATCTTATTTTCATTATTATTTCCACACACAGCAGGTTCTGTAATAGAAAATGCTTATTCCTTTTGAAAAAATTCTGTTCAGTAAATTCTTTTCATTTCCTAGTCTTTTTACTGTTATGCATGCTTTACTGAGGTAAATGGAAGTGGATGTGGAATTTAAAATGCAAACTCTTTAAAAAAAGTGAAATAAAATTTGAGCAACATTTTTTCCACTCCTGATTTTAGGAATTGCCTTTCATTCATGGATAAAAGCTGAGGTTATAGGAAGGGATGTCAATATTTCATTTGTCTCCATGAACAAAGAACATCTCATTCTGTGCAAAGAACACACAAATTCTGTACAAATGAAAATGGTAATGGTAAGAGAGCTGCACAAAAAATATTTTGACCTTCAAAATGTCAAATGTGAAGAATCCACCGCAGGAGTTGTTTTTGTATTTGATTTTTAAAAATTTTTCTTTTGCAGAGATGCAGTAGTCCATTTATCTGAAATTAAGCCAGAAGAGAAAACTGCAATCATATGCAAGTTTTCTTTCATCTTCCAAACTTCTCTGTTGTACTGAAGGAAGAAGAGTCCAGACAGTGAAGTATGGATTTACATGCAGATCCATCAAAGCTTATCTTGATTGTGAACAGCAAAGGAGGCTCGGTTTGATCTGCCTTCTAGTGAAGAAAAGAGGATACTTCTGCAGAAATGTTTTAGCATAGGGAAAGAGCCATAAAAAGTTACAAAAGATAAACTGTGTACCACAACTGCTAGTTTGTGATTCAACACATGCAGTCATTTTGGTTCTCCCCCCATATCTTTGAGCAAGGTGCATCTAATCTAAACTTGACCATTAGGATCAAGGCAGGATCAAGCCTTTTTTCTCTTAAGAACTAAGGCTCCCCTAGGTTCTCTTTAGAGATAAAGCAGTTTCAGAGCTCAGTTAATGTAATCTAAGTATTTACACAGCAGTTAGTATTGTGGTAGACTATCAAATACTCTCCAGTGGCTGTAGAGTCTAGAGGGTTAGCGTAAACCCAGCCTTGAGATACTGCCTCAATGCCCTATGGTTCCCAATAAACAATCAATCTAGTATCCCAAAAGATCACTTAGAAGTCTACAGTCTTTCATCCAATGCTTGTCTTCACACACTGCTCAGCACCCTAGATGCTCAGAGCTTTTTCCTGATAATGCCAGGGCAAAATTACAGTTGCTATTGCCACACATTTCAAGTATAATTTTTGCAGTTAAATGAGGTAACATTGCCTAAGAGTCAAAACTAACACATGACAGGAGAGAGGCTCACAGATGTACAAAAAAATCACACCATGCAAAAAAACTAAAAGGCAGTATGATAAAATGTCTGTTGTTAAAGCAACCTGTAACTTTGATTATACGAAGAGGAAGTCTGAAACATCATGAGTCAGAGATCTATTTCTCTTGATCTGAAGGTCAACGAAAAAAGATTAAGCTGCTGGCATGTAAGTGATATGCAGAAACCAATTTATAGGAGTCTTCAAGATCAAATGCCCACCTTGGTTTCAGGCACCCTCAAAAATTACTCATTGTCAGACTTCTATCAAAGTCTTCTATTGCTTCAATTGAGCAAAACCTATTTAAAACTATATAAGTTCAAAATAACAAGGTAAATACCCAATGAGCTTAAATATTGAATAATACATAGTAATACCTTCTGATTAAATAACCATTTTGTTCAGTGATTACATTCAGTTTCCCCAGTTGGTAATTATTGATTACAGGATATAGTCATTTGTTTCTGCTAACCACTTGCCCTTGTAAGTGTAAACATCAAGGACGGGGCTTGCATTCCTCTACTTTCCATGGCACCAGGCTGCTATGCATGTCGGACAATGATCCGTGACACAATAGTGATATACTTTTTGTGGCAAAATAGAGTTTGTGTTCCTGAAGTTTTTTTATAGTTGGGATCTTTTCTCTCTCCTTCTTGCAGAATAAGTTTTCATATGAATACTATAGGAATTGTGAATACACTAAATCTTAATAACTGTGTAATAATTTTTCATAAGTAATTATATTTTGTGGCATCTTGCTTTTGTCATTTCCATGTACTTTAAGCAGTTACAATTAATTGCACTTTCAAATGTAAATTTAAATGCTAAGACATCTGTTAAAAAATAAGAAAAAATATAGCAAGAAAAAAATATGCAGATGTCTACTAGACATGCTACAAAATTTGGATGCACAGGTCTTTTTTAGTTGTTTTCCTGTAAGGAATAAAAATTCACTCAGATGAGGTTTCCCATGTACAACTAATTCAATTTCATGTGTCTAGTCATATGTTCAGACAAACTTTGTCTTGAAGCAACACTAGACTGCTTTCAGTGGTTCAAAAGCACTCCCTTTTTTTCAGTCACCGATTTCTTTTCCCGTATATTTTGAAATATAACAGCACAGGTCAATAGTCTCCACTGTGTATTTGCAGTAAGGGTTGTGTTGGTGAATAGGAGCACACAGATGTGCACCCAGAGACGTTGGTGCACACTCACAGCCCCTCAGTGATGAGATCAGGCTTTGTGAAAGTTGAAGACATCTCCAAAAGACATGTACGCAAGAAGTTATGCTTTGCTTCAGCTACAGCTGAGGTTGAAAAGTGCTCCTTCAATTTTCTAGTTTGTTGCAGACCCCAGTGTTTTTCCAGAAAGTGTCACTACCTTTCAGCTAAAGATGCTTTCTAGTCAAGATCTGATGAAATTTTTGGTTCTTTCCATATTTTACTACTTATTCTTTGGATAATTATGTCCTTTCCTTGCACCTTCTGTCTCATATCTTTAAGGTTTCTGAATTGCTCTGAATTTCGAGCATGAAAGAATATTATACTGAAGTTAAAATTATTTTCTGTATATCATTTTCGTTATGAAGCTCTACCCATGCAGAATAAAAAGAAAATAGTATGTATGCTTTCTTGTTCTTGACATGCAGAACCTATTCCTCAAGCACAACGGTGATTGATAAATATGATTAATAAAATGGTTATATTTCATTTATTTTGAGTGATAGATAATCTCGTAAAAGTTTTCCATAAATAATACATTAAAAAGTAATAACACATAACATCTCATTAGCTGATGCTTCTAATTTTATGCCTATCTGAAATAGTATGCTGTCTCATTTTAAATCTCCAAATACATACAAAGTGGATAGCTTCCTACAGGTTGTATTTTTTAGCTGCTTTTCGAAACCTACTCCAGAATTTCACAATGGCTGAAAACCAGCCATATTTAAATTAGCTAAAAACAGCAACTGATGATAATTTATAATCTTTAACAAATGCACCTATTTTAAACTATTAAAATATCTTAATATTAAAATTAACTAAGACTGATATTTTTCCTAACACAGAACTAAAATTTATATTTTCTAGTTCTGATGTTGCTTAGTTCTTATTATTATTCAGATCTGTTTGGGCAATGTCTACAGTATGTTTAAGTGTCTATGTATTTCCCTGAAATATAGATGGAAAATGAATCTTCACGCTGAGGAGTCCACAGCAAACTTTTCTTGACTGACCCCAATCATTAAAAGAGGTGGGGTGGTGACTGTATTCGACAAAGATCTAGCTCATTTTTTTTAACCAAATTGGAATTCAGCTGACCTGGTACACAATAATATCAACACTATCAACAATGCCTATTGCAGGCATTCCTTCAGAAAGGAATGAGCTTCTTTCCTGGCCAGGGAGCCCTCAGCACTGTCATGGATGCAGGTGCCTCCACCACATCCCATGTGCATACCAGTGCTCTTGATCTTTGAGTCTGACCATTTGCCACAGGTTGTTATCACATCCGACTTCTGCATGACATGGCCAGGACATAATCCTTCCTGAATAGGGTATAATTAGCATTAATTTTAATTACAGTTGCATTATTCTATGTGGCCTTGAGACATTGTCCTACTCATATGAATCCAGACTGTTGCTATAAGATTCATTCTGCCAGGTTCATCAGTGCTAATCCTCTCTCACCTTGGTATCCTTTCTTGGGCTCGTTATTGACCATTGCACTAAATATAAATTTACACTCTCAGATCACCTTACTGCCAAACTTGGGCTGCTTTTTTATTTTTATTTGTTACTGCTAAGAGACAAGAGTTGGTAAATCACTGATGAAAACATTCACTCTCTCATTTGTTAAACTTCATTGCAAGCACCAATGTGTTGTTTTCCAAGATGTTCATTTCATTTAGACTAAAGAGAATTTCTCTGGAAGAAGTATTTAAACTGATTCATTATTCAACTTTCAATTTCTCATTAAGTCACCTTCTGCAGTGCATCTTGCAATCTTGATGTGTTCACAGGGTCTACTAACTATCATAGTAAGCTGACTGCTTCCTTGCACTTGGTTATTTATTTGAGTAAATTTCTATTGTCCTCCTGTGTCTCTGGGGTGAGGACGATCTGTCCGATCCCTGTGCACCACCTGGCACCGCAGAGCCCTCGTTCCTTGGGCACTATGTAGATGCAAACAATAAACAGCAGCAGCCATGTAGTGTTTCCAGAGGTCATATCTAAACCATCAGCAGCTTCATGGCACAGTGCACCCTGTAGTTGCAGTACTCCAAATGTCAGGATTACAAACCTGGAAGCACTTTAGCATTCGTGGATCCCAGGGGTTGGATCCAGTCTGTAGAACACATGCATGTTGTGCTTACTGAATAGTAATTCTTACTATAATTGAAATGAAAAATGTAACTGCCATCTCCACCCCTGCCCCACCCCCCCCCAAAAAAAAACCCCAAAACCCAAGAACCCACTCTGCCCATGAATTGGAAATGTATCAGCACACTGAGCTCTGTTCCATGCATCACTTAAATAGTTCCTGATCACTACAATGCAAGCTATACTTGCCCAACTACCTGTTTCTTTTAAGGAGTATTATATTTCCCCGGCAGTAGACTTGACTCACAAATTTATAATCACACAGTTTTGAACTACTTAACATAAAATTTTAATAAAAACTACAGCATTTGTAAAGCGTGTCAGCTTGAAAATAAAGCTAGGTATTTCAATAACACCCAAGTGCCCTATTTAGCATTTTTTGAATTGAACGTTTATTTCAAAATTTCTTCCCAGAGTGAAATTGCTTTTGGAGAAAATCATTAATAAGGAAATCAAAATGAAATATTTAAATTGCATTGAATAAAATAAGTTGGCCCAAAGCATTATGGGGAAAATTTCATCATTTTGTGAGCAAAAAATCTGCTTTTGCTAGTTTTTTATTCCTCTGCCGGATAGAAAGGATTTTTTTCTACTTCGTTTTCATAATAGAATTTCCAAGACAGATTTTCAGCCTCTAATCTAAAATCGTATTTTTTTCCCTTTTGCTATACTACTACTATATTTTATATAAAACACAATGTGCTGAATCAATTTCCCTCTGAGGTAATGCTAGCCTCATCCAAAAATTACAAAACATTAATTCTTTATTAAGATTGATGTGACTATGTTGGGAATTTTGGTTGTTTGGGGGAGGGGGACAGGAAGGAACTGAAGAAGCAAGCAGTTCATTAACTAAAATAGGAAGGAAAAACATAGTTCAGTCTAAACTAAACACAGAATTTTGTTCTTTTCCTTGTACCAGAAACAGAGTAAGCAACTCAGAAATATTTTGTTGATATTTATACCTATCCAAAATCAGCTGTATTCATTTGGGCACTTCTACATAAAAATTGAAGGAGTGGAGAACTCTTTTTTCCTCAAAATTGCTGGAAGACACGTTTTCCCCATTACCTAAATATTTTAGATATTTTACACCGCTGCACTATAACAAACCAATTTAAATTTCCTCTTTTACTTGAAGCTGCAGAAATGTTCAGCTCCCAAGGTCCACAAATGAGGATGTAAATTCTTCCAGGGTACGGCACTGGTAACAACATTGATGATTAAGATACAGTTCCAGCAGAAGGAGAAAAGAGTTAGGACACCCCTCTGTGGGATAAAACATGGATAAAACGAGCTCTTGTTGGTTCATGAAAATATAACCCTCCATTCTCCACAGACACTGGCCAAGACTGTTCATCACATAAGAATTACTATAATTTTTTAAAGACAATTTACTGTCTAAGTGAAAAAAAAAGATGAACAAGTCCTATGTCTTGCAAGTTGATGAGTGAACTTTCTCCATTGCAAGTTTATTTTGAGCTTAGACACTCCCACTCTGGCAATTAAGAACTCCACATCTTCAGTCTGATGTGTTCAATATTCAGCATGAAAACTCTAATCTTGATATCCCCTCTGGTAGCATGATATAGTGGTACAAAATTACTGCAATGTCTATGAACTGTACTGGATTTGATTCTTCTAGAATGTACTCCCTGATTGAACTATAAATGGAGAGCAGCTAAGAGAGATTAATTAACTCTTCATTTCCTAACAAGATGTGTGATGTGAAGCTAAACATTTTCTGTAGAGAAATACATGCCAGGTGCTATTCATCTTCTACAAGGCAAATATAAATATGTGTATGTCTGCCTAGGAAACAGTTTTCAAATAAAACCAGGTATAAAATATATAGATTTTAACCATGGGTCAGTTCTGAAAATTCATTGCAGATTTTTTTATGCAAGGGCAATAACGTGTAGCAAAATACACAAAGAAGCTACAGCTAGAAATATTATGGGAAACATGAAGACTGTAACTACCAGGCAAGACTCAATTTATATTGAACACTCTCACTTATTTTCCATTATGTTCTGAAACTTTCAAATCAGTTCACCTTGTAATTTTATTTTTTAATTAATTTTGAATTAAAGCATTTTAAATATCCGGGTCTGCTTTCACATCAAACAGATTGCCCTTCAACATCTTCATAAACAACTTGGACAGAAGACTAAAGGAATACTAAGAAAGTTTGCAAATGATACAACATTGACAGCAGCTGTTGACTCGCTGGAACGCTGAAGGGAGATACAGACAAATTAGAGAGCTGGGCAACTACCAGGCGTATGAAATTTAACAAGGGCAAGTGCTGGATTCTGCAGCTGGGATGGCACAACTCTGGGTGTATGGAGAGACAAGAGGCTGGAGAGCAGTGCCATGGAAAGGAACCTGTGGGTCCTGGTCAATGGCAAGGTGAACATGAGGCAGCAGTGCCCTGGCAGCCAGGAGGGCCAGCCCTGTCCTGGGGGCATCAGGCACAGCATCGCCAGCCAGGCAAGGGAGGGGATTGTCCTGCTCTGCTCTGACCTGGGGCGGCCTCACCTCCAGTGCTGGGGGCAGTTTGGGGTGACACTATATAAAAAAGACTTAAAGTTATTGGGAAACATCCAAAAGAGGGCCACCATAATAGCGCAGGTCCTTGAGGGGAAGTCATGTGAGGAGCAGCTGAGGTCACTTGGTCTGTTCAGCCTGGAGGAGATTGAGGGGAGACCTCATTGCAGTCCATAGGTTCCTCATGAGGGGAAGCAGAGGCCCAGGCACTGATCTCTGTGGTGAGCAGTGACAGGACCCAAGGGAATAGCCTAAAACAGTACCAGGGAAGGTTTAGGTTGGATATCAAGAAAAGATTCTTCATCCAAGGGTGGCGGGGCACTGGAACAGCTCCCCAGGGAAGTGGTCACAGCACCAAGGCTGACAGAGTTCAAGAAGCATTTGGACAACGCTACCAGGCACAGGGTGTGATATTTTGGATGTCCTGTGAAGGGCTAAGATTTGGACTCGATGATCCTTGTGGGTCCCTTCCAAGTCAGAATATTCTCTGAATGTGTGATTATTTTGTTCTTATTGTTGGATTTTATGCAAGGTCTTGAACAGGCATTAGGTTGAACCAGATAGATCAATTTTATGTAAAAAGTAGACATTAAACTGCATGGACTTCGCCCAAGAGCTCTAAAGTAACTTAGACCTGAACTTACCAGACTTTTGGCCACAATCTGTAAGCTACATTATGAAAGGTCACTGTGGCAGGAGACTGACAGATTGCCAATGCACCTCCCATCTCAAAAAGGTCTCAAGAAAAGATCCTAGGAAAGGCAGGATCCCATCCCCACTTAAAAAAAAAAATTAAAAGTTTGTTACAGGGGAAGAAGCCATATTTCTGTAAAGAAAATACTACCTAGCTACCCTACTCTGCTGACAATGTCAGCAGAAATGTGAATGTACTTGCATTTTTAAAAAGTCCTTGACACCAAAGATTATTAAAGAAATTAAACTGTGACAGGATTGGTAGAGGGGATCTTTTATGGATTAAAAGCTGATTGAAGGATAGGAAGAAAACGTCCTAACATAGACCTTTATAGACCAAATGTTCTTTAATTTTCTAGATGGAAGACAGTAGGATGCTGTCCCATTAGCTGGTGCTTGTGCTGCTATTTCCCAATGGAAAACATCACTGGTCTGGAAAAGGGTGTGAACATGAAAGTCTCCAATTCTACAGATCATACTATTTTTTTTTTCTTTGGAGCTATGCAAATGTTGAGGACCTGCAAAGGCTTTCCACAAAAGAGTGACCAGAAGGGTGGCAGTTGTGGTTTAGTGGAAAAATATAAGGTAATGCATCTGGGGAATGCTAATAACTTCTACGTGATTCTGCATTCAGAATTGATGGTTACAACTCAGGAAAGCCATCGTGAATCCTCCACGAAGAGTTCTCTGAAAGCATTGGTTCAATGTGCAACAGAAGCCAAAGATGATGAGATGATGACAATGTGAATTCAGCAGTGAATAGTTTAAGTAAGGCTTTATTTTCTTAGGTTAAAAAAATGTAAAGTGGTATATCTATCAAAAATTAGAGTACTGATTTAAAGGATAATTGGAAACAATATTAACATTTTGGGGTTTGGATGTCTTTTCCTTTTTATTGCATTTTATAGATGATTTTTCTCATTAAAATTTAGCTTTCTTTAATGTTTGGAGTTATTCTCCTAGCAAAAAAGACCTTCCTCTATTTCTCTTAGAATATAAATTCAGAAATATAAGCACATGTATAGAAAATCAAGTCAACACATTAAAGAATCCTAACATGAAGTAAGAACAAAAAGTTTCTTATACCCATAAAAAAGTAGAATCCTGAAGAATTTCAACTGCATTCCTAAATGAAACAAAGTAAATAGTGAAGTCTGTTCTACTGTCTTCCACACAGGGCTGTGGTAAAGCCAAAGAGATGGTAGGGAAGCTCAGGGAGACTGATGACAAAGCAGAAAGCACAATATTAAGGGAAACCCTGTTTGCCTTGTGGGTAAATGCTGCATCAAGGCACAATACAATTTAAACGGTCACACTTGGAATAGCTAGAAAGAGAATACACAGCAGAAGCTGTATTTTACTTAGTTCTAAAACAAACCTTTACTCAAAAATTTAACGTCAAATGGTTACGGTAAAAGAGTGAGCATATCATGCTCATACTCAAAAAACGTAAATGAAAGAAACACAGTGAAAATTTATTAGAATGGTATTTAGCATTATGTAGGACGACAACATAAAAATTAGAGAAGTGAAATACAGATGGTGGATGGTTCAAAGACATTAAAGACATAATGTTATAGTAAATAAAAATAAAAAGTAATATTGTCTATTAAAATAAAACGTCTGTACAAGATTATACACCCATAGGAAAAAAAATAACTAAAATCTATCATGAACAAATAACAGGGTTTTTTTGTCAATAATTTAATAATAGAACTATCATATGGTAAGAAGATACTTTCTTACAGTCTTCTATTGAGTTGTTCAAAAATTATTTAATTTTTCAATTATTCAAAAATAGTAGCATTGTCCAAATGAAAAAAAAAAACCAAACTTGAAGTCTACTTAAAAGTTAAGACAAGCCAAAAGGTTTTTTACAAATAGCTTCCCAAGTGCCTAAAACTCATAATAAGACAGTTTCCAACAGTTGTAGAAAGAAATTGGTCATCAAAATGTATGGCCTTTGTACAAGAGAAATGTAAAGTGGCAGTTGAATTTTTCAAAAGAATTTGGGGATATTTGTGGAAATTAGAATCATCAAACTTGAGTCCCGTAAAGGAAAAATTGGTAGAAACCAGAATTTAAACAAAGAAAGACAAAACAGAATTAACAAAACCATAGATAATACAGAGGGAAGGGAAGGGAAGGGNAATTGGTCATCAAAATGTATGGCCTTTGTACAAGAGAAATGTAAAGTGGCAGTTGAATTTTTCAAAAGAATTTGGGGATATTTGTGGAAATTAGAATCATCAAACTTGAGTCCCGTAAAGGAAAAATTGGTAGAAACCAGAATTTAAACAAAGAAAGACAAAACAGAATTAACAAAACCATAGATAATACAGAGGGAAGGGAAGGGAAGGGAAGGGAAGGGAAGGGAAGGGAAGGTTTGGGAAGGTTTGGGAAGGGAAGGTT
>VZRL01003800.1:130540-165540 GCA_013397895.1 Origma solitaria
AATATGAACCCCCCCCAAAAAAAAAAAAAAAAAAAATCCAAATTACTTTATTTTTTACAAAATCTGTATAATTTACCCACTTTCACCACAAAATCACATTCCATTTAGTGAAAGTTTTCCTTTGCCAGTTGCTTGTCATTTCTCATACTCAGTTTCTGAACTACGTTATTCTTGTTACTGCCATTGCACCTACTTACTATATATTATTCAGACCAGCTTCATCACAGGTGCTCACTTTTCTCTTTACAAGCACTTATGCAAATTAAATCACTAGTGTAATTTAGAATCTCTTCACTTGCATGTACGTGGTCCAAAAATTGCCTCGTCCAAGTTCCAACTACACACAGGGTGACACCACCACTTGCTCTTAAGTAGGACTTTTAAACACTAGACCTCACAGTTTTGTAACAAAAGAGGTCAATATCATTATCACAGTTTTATAAGGGTGCTCTGTAGGGGTGAAGTGACTTGCTCAAGGTCGTCTAACAGCTTGGTGAGAGCAGAACTTAGGTCTTGCAAGTTCCAGTCTAGTGCTTTATCCAGCAAGAAACCCTGACTGTGCTGAAGTCCGAGGTCTCCCTGTCCTTGGCCTGTTCTATTAAAACGCTGCACTGGCATTCATATAAACCATTTACAAAGGGTAACATCCATTTGTTCTGCATCAAAAAGCAAGAGAGATTGACACATACATAATCTTTTCCTATGTGTGATGGATTGATCCTTGACTTAGGATCATTTCAGTTGCCTCTTTGTAGTCTCTCCATTACAACAAGAATTTCCCAGGCTTTCTATGCAAGATGAGAATGGAAAGCTGTTAAACAACCATTTTCCCGTTCTTCCTGAGGAAACTTTTTACTGCCAATCCAAATTTGCAACACCTGCGGTGTTGAAAATGAAGACTTAAAGGCATTCACTCTACATTTATGTTTGTCAAACAGTGATTTAAAAACACAAAAATTCATACAGCATTTTTTAAAACACTTTCCAGAGAATTTTTCTTTCTTTCCTTTTTTTTCCCCCAAAATAACATCACATCTAGGCACAGTGCATAATGTTCATACACAGGTTTACCTAGATTTTGGTGACATATTAGGATAAAAATGTCTGAGAACATTTGTGGCACATTTGTGTCCATCGATGGCTTCTTGGTAGAATTTCAGGAGTATGAAATAGGCCACCTTTGTACTGAAAAACCCTAATAATACTCTGGATTTGGAATATATGGTGCTCTGAAAGCAGCCTTTCGCTGGTACATGCTGTTTGTGTTTGACAAGAACTTTACTGAAATCCTAAGGAGGGGATGGCTGCTGACCTTATGGGTAGCATACAAGAATCTCAGCCTGATTCACACACTGCTTCTCTTGTTCGGGTGATGCCTGTAATAGCAAAGAGGTGTTCCTTCTGTCTGTCAGATCATGTCAGTTTGCAGTATTCCCACTCACAGGCACACTGCCTTATTTCTGGTGTTCCCAAGCTGGGCTGGCCCTTAAAAGATTTAAAGCTGGGCCAGAAGGAAAGCGTGCGTATCAATGTGGCCTCACACAATAAAAACCTCAATTCACCACTGACCCTCCCTAGAGTTTAGCAAGAGCTTTTTGGATCTCGTGCAAACAAAAGACAAATCTAGAAGATGCACACAAACCTTTCCCTGAGGTGAGAAGAAACAGCACTGCTGCAAAGCACACGGACTTCAGCAGAATTCATACCCCACCACAGATCACAACATGCCACCTATGTACATGAACAGAAACTGATTAATGGGCTGTCACTTTATTTGTTGACTGCTGAATTATTTATACTTATAAAGTGTTTAATAATTTAGAGCTGGTATCTTAACAAATTACAGCTGAAAGTGACAAGGGGAAGGTGGCACAAGAGTCTCACTTGAGATCAATGTCCTTGTTCTCAGGGCACTTTGGAACATGATTTCTGCTGACTGTCATCAGCAAAAAAAAGAAGGGGGAAGTATGTTGATTTGATATTACGTGTTAAATAGAGAGAACTGCATATTTCAGTAATCAAAGGAAAAAAGTTGCTTTAAACCAAAAAGAACATGAAATTACTCTGAAGAAATCTACATTTCCATATGAAATGGAAATCATTGTCTTAAAAAAAAAAAAGGACTAAATAAAAGCTAATTACAGTGTTTGTTTTTAAAATTTTGTCTCAAAGCATTTTATCCATCTTTTCTTGCCACAAAGGATTTGGATACATATTGATTTTGACCTGTGTACCACATCTTTGCAAAAAAGCAAAGTCATCTTAATATGAAGAGGTTATTTTTTACTGTATCAGGATGGAAACAAAATTACCATCTACTGGCTCTATGTGAGTTAAACTTAGAGAGTGCATGAGAAACAGAGACATAAATTCAGATTTTTAACAAAATCCAAATACTAACCAACAGAAAGGCTGGCTGAGTCAAAGCACCTGAAAACAAAATTCTTGTAAAAATCCTCTATATAGGTAAATCCCATTTCACTCCAGAATGGTTTTTCCTTCAGACACTTTAATAGAAAAAAAAATACTTTAATGTAAATATCCAAAATAGTAAATTCCATTCTCTAAGAAGGAATTTCCTGGGTATTAACCCACTCCATTTCCTTTAAATACCACAAGAATGCAGTGTCTAAAAGAATCATATTTTGGTGAAACAAAAATTCTTAACAAAGGCACAAGGCTCTTATAACAGAAATTATACCATCACTGCTGCAGACAAATACATTTTTCAGGGTAACCTCTCCAGTGATGAGCACAGTTGCATCTTTTAACCCCAATTCTACAATGTCCACAATGGAAAAGCAAGCTGTGCTAACCACTGCTGAATTCCAGTAGCACTGTATATCCACATGCAAGATACTGTTCACCAGTGCAAGACTGACCTCTGCTTGTATTCGGCTTGCTTTAAGCAAGCACCATATGTCTTTCCATCACAGTAGCACAGGCACTGTGGCCTTGAACAGTGTAAATCATATCCAGCTCGATTCCCCACCAATATGCTTAGGCAATCAGTGTTTTCTACTTTGGCGCATGCAGCTTGAATCCTATAAGAATTAATGTTACACATGCAGTAGAAGCTTGGTTTCATGGTATTTCCCAGTATTAGCTTCTTCAACAGCAATTGCTTTCTCTCTCTCTCTCTCTCTCTCTGTGATTAAATTGCTGTTTATCTCCATGGAGACCTTTACATGCACATGCTGCCAGCTGGACTAGGATCAGTAGGTGGCCATTACTGGACATTTGGGAGCAATGACTTGAATTAAGGCCAGCTGAATCCTACTATCTGTATTTTTATTCTGTCCTCAGACCAGACACAGGCTCACCCATAGTATTTCTTCTTCAATACAGACGTTTACAAGACTATCAGCTCCAGCAGCAGCCTTCAGTAAGAACAAGATCTCGTCAGCTCTTATTCTACTAATTCTACTAATGACTTCAGGGTAGAAACCTGCCCAGCTACACAAGAGACCTAGGTCACATCTATACGGTAAACTGCTCTTAAGGAAGCCATCCTAAATTTCCAGTAGAGAGCAAGGGGTGAACTATATTACAAGGCCATTCTGATCCTCAGAGTCCACTCCACAAATCTATAAAGCTGCATGGCCTTGAGGAAGGAAAAGTGTCAAATGTGGTCTAATTATCTTAGAAAAAAATTTATTTTTCTGCAAAATTTATTAGGAAAGTTATATAACAAATTGGTATTTTGTATAGAGATCTCCCTATAGTAGTGCTATGTTTTGTGTGGGGAATGTTCATGGATGACTAAAACTGCTATAAATTCCTTCTGGTATAGAAATGAAAAAGGATAAAGGAAGAAGAATTTTAGCATGAATGACAAATATTGGCTGAAAATGTCTTTTTTTTTAAAAAAAATTTAATTATCTTCCATTGTTAATGGATACCATATCTATTGATACACATTTTCCACTTCTGGGTTTTCTAATATCAGAATGCTCTGTTCAGCTCTTCCCAGGGTACCAAAAACATATAAAAATGGACAGTATTTCTTCCTTCTTTGATGTGGGGAATATAATAGTGAAAAAAAAGGATCATTTTTTAAAATGGAGTAAAATCAGATTGAGTCAATACCCTTCCAAACATTTTGCACTCAGAAAAACACTATTTCTACTGTTCCAAACAGTATTTTTTTCTTCAGTCAAGGTTTCCTAGTGTTGAGTATGGACAATCTATAAAAATGTGGGGTTTTTCATGTACACATATGCTGAATATCTTTCATAGTTTGACTAGGAAGCCGTATTTATAATTCCTTCCATATTAAATCTAAATTATTAAAACTAGGGATGTGAATGAGCGCAATGAAAATTATTGCTATAAGTGTTACAAAAGTATCCGAGGCACATACAGATGTTCCAGCACATGCAGATGTTCCAAATAGTACAAAATACAGCATCACATCTACTAAGGCATATACCACTAATCCACTCAAGGTCTTCAGCCTGATCTTCAGGATTCCCATTGAGTAAGATCTCAGTATTTGGAGGACAGTTTTACTTCCCCTCCTCCGCAGCCTAGGATAGTAAATATGACCAGCAGGAAGCCTGGAACTGACAGTATCAATGACAGAGTGAAATCTGTAAGAGCATGGCACAGAGCTTTATTGGTCACAGGAGGTAGTCAGCTATGGCATTCCTTTCCTTCACAATTCACATGATGCCCTGACACCATTTCCTTGAAGATAGCATTCAAAAATAACCCTGAAGTCTAAGCATAACAATAACATATCAATTACTTACACACTCAGGAACATGAACAGGATATTAAAAGGGAATTAGAGAAAATGCAGTCTTTCAGGTAGGTTATTGTTCTCTGGAATGCAAGTTTATAAGGAATGTCTGGGATTAGTATCAGCCTAGTAGAAATGAGACCCGGTCAGGAGATGGTACAGAAAGCATCCCAGACTGACTTCTCCCTGTTTCTTTGAAGCCCACATTTCACTTCCCAGTATAGTACTGTGTGTGCATATTCATGAGCTGAAGTCTCAGTGACCCCTCAGCTCCACACCGCACAACAGGAATTTCAACTACTGTGTGAAATCCAAACCCCAAGGAAGTCAATGGCAAGATCCTTGCTCACTTGTTTGGGAGCAGGAATTCACCCATGATATCTTGTTAGTTCTGGCAGGTTTTCAGGACTCAGCATGCTTTTTGAGATGAATCAGTAAGCAGTGTGCTGCTTTCTTACACTGTCCTCGGCTTGAAACAGAAATAGTGTTGTACTGCACAGATTCTATTACCCTTGGCAGCCAATTTTCTCTTTTGTCCACTCTAATGCAACCCTCCATCCCTTACTTTTTTCCTACCAATACATTTTTATAGAACAACATAAAAATTGTTATTAAAAATCAATGCTCTGCTATCATTTTTGGTTTATGTTCAAGAACTGTGGACATCTTCCCTCTCTTGGCCCCGACTTTTTTTACTGTTTCTACACAGATGCCTTCTGAGACTTCAGAAAGCTCACATAAAAGGTCTAACTTCCATATAATTTCCTATATTAGTAGTCTTTGTCCATTGATATTTTTTTTCTGTAAAATGTTGTTTCTCCTGCCAGAACTTCTAGACAACAGCAAGTGTCATTAAAAATTGAAGTGGACAAAGCACTTCAGACTACACTGTGAGTAACAAATCTCTCCTAGCAGAAGGGAGGAGTTGATGACCTAATAGGTTTTTCCTTATTTTAAACCCTTCAGACTTGCGATACCTCAGTTCCCTGACTGGTTCTTGACAAATCTGTGACAGATAAGAAAAAGGAATAAATCTTCAGTGACCAATGGTATACCATAGTCCTGCTTGTTAGATGTGAATAATCCCTTTGAAATTATGCTTACTTTAACTTGGAGTGATAGGTGGTGTGGCAAAATGCTCTAAATGAAAAGTTTTCATCTTAAGTGTTGGTTATTATAGTAAATAATAATTTTTCCTAATATGGCGTAAACATTCAGATGAAATGAACTGGCAGGTTTTTGCCTTTTGGTTTTGCACTCCATAGCAATGCAATGATGACAGCTGGCTTCTCCCTGCAGCTGGACCCAAGAGCTGGACAATATTAAGGCAATGGCAATGAAAGATATTTGATTAAAAAAAAAAAAATCATTCTAGAAAATCTAAGAATTTAGTCATATAAATGATTCAAAATACTCTCTTTTAAAGTTCAAATGATCAGGTCTGCATTTTTCTTGGAAAAGGTCAGTATTCCTTCAAATTCACTGAGACTTGGCATGAATAACCCCAGTGACCCCATCTCCAGGCAAAATCCAGAAGCTCCAACACAGTAGTCATATTTGCTAACGTGTATTTTCATTTGAGGTCAGAAATAAAAAGTTCTACCAAAGCAGCAATCACTGAAGTCCCAAAAACCTGAGCAAACCGTGGAGGCAGGAGTGGATCACATGGACCAGGATGAGACATTAGGTCCCTGCTGCCCTCTCCTGCTCTGTAACACTAAGAAGTCACACTGCTTAGGTACCACGCTCTCTGCTAGTTCTTGCTCTCTCTCTCCATCATTACTAAAATGCCTTTCTTTCATGATATGGAAATTATTATTAGACTATTCCAGCTAAGGAAATTACGGCACCTAGACATCATCTGATGAGGGTGTCACACGCACAAGGGCCTATCCAATACTCCTTTTAGGATATAATTAGTACCTGAGCATACAGCCAGGATTTGGCTCTGGATTGCAGCTACAGAACTGAGCAGTAAGAATTTAATGAATGCAGG
Source organism: Origma solitaria (assembly GCA_013397895.1). NCBI lineage: Eukaryota > Metazoa > Chordata > Aves > Passeriformes > Acanthizidae > Origma > Origma solitaria. Next base: position 137,281 of record VZRL01003800.1, read on the forward strand.
AATTTGAGTTCCTGCACATCTCTATCAAAAGTTGAGTGCAAAAATCCAGCTAAAATTATGTAACAACTGTGGTAGGAAAGATTTCTTTTCCCTCTTCTTTGAAGCTAGAGAAAAACAGACACTATATAGTACAGAGAGTGACTACAGTAATTAGCCTTTTTTTTTCCTGAATGCTATAGTAAACACTTTCAGAGTAAAACTCAATGCATAATCACTGCTGGTCTAAAAATGACAGCTGTTCTGGAGAAGACCAATGTACACACCAATCTCTCCTGTAAACTATTTCATTTCCTTTAGTTATGTTAAGAGTTTTTTTTTTCCCGAACTCAGTATGACTCAGTTCTTTTATGTATGTTTCTTGTGATTTGTAGCTATATCTAGATAGACTCCTTACTCTCTCTCACTTGCAGTATAATAGTAAGTGGACAATTCAGTTCAGCAGCTAAGAGATCAGTCACACAAATGCCCAGGAGAAGATAAGAAGCAGGACCCTCAAAATTCTGGCATATTAGTTCAAGACTGCTGCCAAAATGTTTTTCAAGGATTAAAAAGCTTTTTCAATATTAAAATAAAAAGGGGTACCTCACGTGGCTCTAATTAGGAACAGAATGATAATTGTCTATGATATTACTTTAAAAAGTCAGAAGGTTTCACCATGATTACATATAGCAAACACCAGAAGGAGTTAGGAAGAACTTACTGTTCATGAGAAATCCTAGATTTTAATAATTAAAACATTTTCTTATTTATAATAACAGAAAAAGCATGAAAAAACGTAAAGGAAAAAAAAAATGACCGAAGCTGGAAGCATATCAGAACAGATATTGTGATATGAAGACAGCACGAAACCTGAATGAAACTTGCATTTTTTCATAACTCCATTTCCATTGCTGGGCAACAGTTGTGAAGTGAAAAAAGTACTATATTTTCCTCAAAATAACCTCTCAGGAATGTCAAGAATTGACAACACCAATGCAAAATGAAACAATGGCTGATCTCATGGTTCTGCAGTCATCCTCTTGCAGGCTTCCCTCAGCAAAGCAAACCTTCAGGTCACACAGTCCTTGGGGGCCATGCATTAAAATAACTCAGTTACATTCACAGTCTCTATTTGTCCCTCCCAGACACCTTTGTAGTGGCATCAGCATCCACCTCAGAGGAGACCATTTTCTCATTCTCATCCCAGCTGGAGAATAAGCTCTGCATTCGAGGTTATCAAGGGGACGGGCAGTTAAAGGACGAAAAACAGCAGCAATAAAGTAACGTTACCATGAAGGCAGAGGGAATACCCGGGGAAACATGTAGGCTGACTTTTCTTTGGTATACTTAGTTTTGTCTGTGGGCAGATTGCCACAATAGGAAAAAAAAAGGAAGGGGCAAAAGAAACCCTATACTTTATTTATTATTTAAATAAACAGTTTTATGCTGCTTCCATTTTGTGCTCAGTTTTATAACAATGTGAGTCCATTTCCCCATCATTCCTTAATATCTATATTGTTTAGGACTTTATATACTGTATGATTAGTTGGCATTGGTACCGTTCAATCTGTACTAATCTGTATGCATTTATATTGTGTGAACAGTTCTCTAATTGGTTTTCATCCAAGTAATCCCACAGAGAATAAGGTTACATGCTGAAAAGGGCTGAGGTGAGAGAGTGGTTAAAAGGGGAGTGCAAACTCTTTTCCCATCCTTATTAAGAATGCTTTACACATCTGCATTTTCTAAAAACATTTCTAAACTCCCTCTGTGTGAATAAGCATAAAGTCTATTCCATAGCATAGAAATGCACTGAGAGAAAATGAATCTGTTTCAGAGAACCCCACCCATATCTGCTTTATTCCTCCATGTTACTGTATTTCTTGGTCAGCTAAAGCTATGAAAAGTAAATACTACTGTTTACAAAGGTGAAAAAATTATTAAAACCCAAACAAATCCAGAACAGAAAATGCCTTTTGTAGCAAATACAAAATTTAGTTTTAGTAAATAGAGCAGAGACGAAAAGTCTTTTCCTAAAGGGCTAATAGAATTGCAAAAAAAAATAAAACAATACCAAGACCCAAAAGCAAGCCAGCACTTTGAAACTTAGCTGCTTAAATCCATATTTAGACAACTTGTTTAACAATAGCCCAAATTTCAGATATTCCTCACACCAAAATTTCTGAAACATTTTGACGTGTGCTGCAGGTACTCAAGGTATTAATATTGCAAATACTGATGACAGCACTTGAATGTTAAGAAAATATATATTCAATCATTTCATTTAATTGCACAATAATTACACACTTTTATATTCCTGGCTGCAAGAACATTTGTTTCATTAAGTTTTGTAAAACATTTTATATTATTGGTCACACACCACCAAGGAAAAAAAGTTGTGGAAAAGAATTATGTGTAAGTTACTCTTTTTCCCTACACATAAAAAAACCTCCTAGTTTTCTTCATAGAACTGCATATTGAAATTTATAAGTACCTGTATACGATCACTGTCTTTATCAACACCAAAATTAGAATTTTTTTTTGTCAATGAGATCAAGTTTTAGTTTTGATTATGCTTTTTTCTTCTTTTCTTAAAAAACAAACAAAAAACCACTTAAGTCAACATACTGAAAACTTTATGTAAACCACACTTCTTATATGTGCCCATGCTACATTCTGAACAGACATTAGAATATTTATTTTAAAAACACAGGGCTTGCTTACCATATTCACAACTTTCAATGGCTGGATTTTAGAGAAGCTTTTTGAAATGAAAGTCTCTGGCTACTATACATTTTTTCTAGTGAGAAAATGCAATTTCACTACATACGGCTAAACAAAACCCTTTTTTACTGCTCAAGAAAAGATATTCTCAAGTATTTTTTCTGGATTTCAAAATAGAATGACAGACAAACTTTTAGATTTTACTCAGAACCCATGTAGATGACAATTTTTCTTCAATTAGTTATCATCCTGTCTGTACAATGAATATTAGTCTGGACTTTAAAGAAAGATAGCTGTCCCACTAAACTTAGCAATGATTTACACCGAAGGGCAATGTAAGCCTGCTTTTTCCCTCCCCCACTTACGAATGCCACCATGCTTCATTTCTGCATTATCTTCTGGTAACCATCTTTGGAATATTCTTAAAAGCTGCTAACATGATACATTAGAATTCAGGCATGTGACAGATACAAAATTAAAGTTGACCTTCTCTGTCAGAAAAAATAAACAGTAACCATTAGCAGCTTTGTACCTCTGCATTTAACTCCCTATTTTCTGCCTCCCTAGTTTGGGTCCATTAACTGACTGGTGCAAAAAAGATCCCTGGCAACACTGACTCCCTGTGGATATATAACAATCTCTGGATATTATACTTGACTATAACCTTTCCTCCACAGCCTAATTTTACATTTGAAATTATTCACTCTTGACTTGGTCACACAACAATATTGTAGACAAGAGTTGCCAAAATTCTGTAAAAACTTCCTATGACTGCCGCTCTGTCAGCAACCTATGGCTTGCACTTAGAACCATTAAGAATTAGTATTGAGAGTTGTATTTTCATGATTTTATTGGTCACTCCAAATTTTTTGCTCAGCCTCATCAGTTATAGAAAGACCATCCTTTAATTCACAAAAAATACATATTTTAAATACTATTTTTGGGGGAAAGTACCCATTAAAATCACTAGACTTCCAAAAGTTATTTAATGTTGTTGCATAGAGAAGAAAGAAAATTTCACATCTACAAAACTTTTAAAACTTCCGGACCCTTCAGAGCAAACAAGGTAGATGCCATATTAAATTTAATGGAAATAAGCACAGGATTCTAGCACTAGATCACACAAATGCACCTACTACGCAGAATTAAAAGAAGAATTTATACACAACAGAAAAGTGGTCTTGAAAACATTGGTGCTGCAATTCTGTCATGAACTTTGACAAATATGCAGAGTAAGACAACACTCTTGTATTGATTTTGACCATTTTCCAAGCACCGCAGTATGATTTTGGGGAGTAGCCATATAAGCATGTCCTGAGCCCTACTAGGTCTTGATGGTAAAGTAAATGTATTCCCACATCCATTTTCTTTCACCAGCTGCAGTATTTTGCTCTTGCTGTCTAACTGGGACTTCCCCCATACTTTTTTTGTGTTTTCTCTTCTCCTGTCTCTCTTTGAAAGAGAGAAACTCACCACAATAACTGTTAGATACAGTCTATATTAAATTGGTGGTGGGACAGACCTTACTATCTTTCCTAAAACTAAAATACATATGCCCCAAAATCAAAAACTCTCTTGTCTTTTGACCTAGGAACAGAGGACTGCTTTAATTCTTATTCCATCTGTGCTGTGGTGCATGCCATTTCTCTTTATGTTTTGTTGTTTTCCTGTAGATTTCATAGTTATTTTCTGTAGTGACACTATTTTAAGATTTTCCTCTGGTTTTTAATGCACACATAAATTTTTAAAATAAGCAAACCCCAACCCACCCTTTTTATTAATGGATGCAAGTTGCTTTGACTTTTATATAAAAGAAGACATATAAAGAAAACATTTGAAAGTTTTCAAATAAAACTACACTTTCAGTGTGAAAAACGTCACTGTACTATCCCAAGTTTGTAATCCTCCTGGTATCCTAAAGGATGGGCTTCTAACTAGTTAGCATCCCACTTTATAATGTTTTATCTGACTGATTAGATACCAAACCACCTTCAGAAGGCTGGTGCAGAACAGATGTAGCAAAAAAAAGAATTTGTTTCTGCCAAAAACCTCATAAGCTCAAGGGCCATTTAACTTAGCTCAGTCACTTAGTTTATTTTGCATTAGAGGAACTTCTCATTTAATTTACCAGTCTATAATAGGTAACTTTTTCAATATGAAGCTAAAGGTCACTATTATATGTAAGGAAAATTAAGCCAATGTTCTTGGTTGCCTTACAGTTCTCCTAGTTCAACTACTCCAATAAATGAACATGTACAACAAGCCGAAGGGCTTTTTATTACAAATTTAATTCATTTCTCTAGACAACTGTGAAATTTGCCATTGACATTAGTCATTACCCCAAGGCGAACTAAAAGATGATCTCAGTTAATAAATGATCCTTAACAAGGAACGCTCCTATCTTCTGTGATATTGGCACAGGCACATTTTATTAATGCAGGACTAGCTTCCTGCCAGAACACTAGCATTCATGACTATTTGGTGTGCTTGTTTCCTCTTCCTGCTCCTGATATTAATAATTATGCAACGGGATAATTAGCAACACAAAGAGACAGTACTATGTGCTTGCAGCTAGATTTTCAGCACGTTAACCTTCTGGGAAATAAAGAACAGAAGCAAAGAGTCTAGCCAAATAACCAATGCAGGTTGATTTCACAGTGTGTAAAAGGCTAATTATCTGTGAAAAGTCTGACCTCAAGTAACAAAATTACACAAATGTGCAGGCATTTTATCTTAAATAAAACTCAGATGCACTAGTTCATAATGTGAGGAGTCATGTTTAATAACTGTCTTCCAGAACTATTTACCTCTTTATATGTTTATAAAAATAAAAATAAATCCAAGAGAGAAATAACGGTCTCCTATAAAATGTTAAGCAGTTATCCAAATACCTGCAAAGGTAGGGTAAAATAGACTCCCCCCATCCCTCAAACACAGCAATGCTAAAAAAAAAAAAAACCAACCAAAAACCCCCCCAATACATGACAGAAGTAGGTTAAGTGCATTTTGTTTACTGGAGACAGGCTACAATAAAAAGCAGAAAATATTACTACTTCTTTACAGATACCATGTGTAATTCATTCTGATATAAGAATATTTATCCACTAGCAGTAATAACAAACCACAATTTTTGTCATGAAAAAAATAAATTGTATTTGCAAAAAGCAAACACATTACGGAGTGTGTAAAAATGCAATATTCCCATTTTCTACTCAGAGTTCCAATTTATTGAAGTAACAGAGCAGAAAATGCACTGACAGCTGTTACATTTTATTGCGAATTAGTATATACGTTTTATATCCAGTGAGCAAATGCATGATACATTGTATTCCAGTAATTGCCACTGGCTTTCCAAATGGAAACTGAATGATCTTAGTGCAATTACACTCAGGAGAGTAAGTGTAACTAGCTACAGTTCTACATTATAGCTCTTTAACAATACCAAGAATTTTACTCTGTTTTAAAAAATAAAATAAAAAGGTCAACTGTATATATAAAGAAAGAAATATATATTTATCCATCTACAGATGATAAAATGAGAATATCTGCTATTCAGTCTTAGATTTGGTTACATATAACACAGACTATATGTTTCAAAAAGTTTGTAAGAATGATACTTAAGTTTTCTACTAGTTTAGACATTTCTTCAGCATCAATAGTTCAGCGGTGGGGGGGAACAGGGGAATGGACAGAATGGTTGGAAACTTCGAACACATAAAATCAAAACTTCTCATTTCACATAGGAAATAAATGATTGCTATTCCTAGACTACGCCCTAATTTTTCAGCACCCTTGCACAGAAAATTAAACATTTGCTTTGAAAGATTTAACACATTACCTTCAGACGTAACATTTTAAATGTTTGTTACCGTAGGCTTTTTTCCCTCCCCCAGTCATCACCTGAGATAGTAACCCTCCAAAGAGAGCCCATGTGCTGAGCACCTAATATTTCAAATGCATTAAGGGGAGTGGGGGCATAAGGGAAAAACATTTTATTTTTATTTTTTTACTAACCTTCATAACATATTTTAAACCATTTCGTTGGGCAACCAGTCTGGTGACAGCCTCTGCACCTTCAAGCTGAAGCGTGGAGCGCTCAGTAAAGCCGGCAGTCTCCTCCCCTCTAGTGGCTACCAGCTCTCTTTGCAGCAAACAGGGGAAGAAAAAGGTCTATAGAGGACCACCTCAGGGCCATTTGTGTCATTTTTCGAAGCTTACAAGGAGACAAGGAAAAAAAACCAAACAACAAAAAAACCCCCCACAACAAAAATCCCCCACAAGCCCACAACTAAACACAACAGAGCAGGCAGTCTATCACTGCAGCAAATAAAATTTATCAGTCATTTAAAACAATATGTTAGTAGTGACTATGTCTTAATCAACACCAACCTGCTGACATAGATTTGCAATTTGAGCAGGTTATTAGTGATCGAATTAACAACATGTCACAACTTGTATCTGATTTATTAAAGGAAGCTGACTAATGCAACTGAGCTATAAACAACATGCATGGAGACATTTTTCAGGCATGCTGACTACTGTTATACAGTCAATGGAAAAGCAGAGTTAGAAACAATCTCTCTGATTTTGCCTTTTTTTTTTTTTTCCCCCAGGTGCTTATGGACTATTGCACACTGGTGTTACTGTAAAGCACAGGGATCGATGTAATAAACTTTTACCCTGGGACAGGTCAGAACCTATGCAAATAAGCATAAAAAATTTCACTCCTGTTACATTTAGTAAAAGAACTCAATGGAAGGGCTTGGCACAGGGAAGCAATGAGAAAATACATGATCCTGGGACATGCTGTGATCTCAGCAATACAGTGGCTTGATCGCTGTCTTTTTTTTTTCTTTTTCTTTTTTTACTTTGCAGTTTACACAGTGGAGGCTTTTAAGAGGACATGACAAGTACTAAAAGTGTGGTAATATGGTTTTCTGGAGTTTACCCGTAACCCTTCCTAAGCATGTGGGGTAGCACCGGAAAAAGCACGACTGCCCTATGTAGCCCATAAGTAGTCAGCACTTGCAATACTTTTACAGGCATGGGCTAGTATTAAATCAAATGTACAAAGCAGTTTATAAGGATTTAAAATTCTTTACCTTTTAAAAATTTGTTTCTGAACAGTGCTTGCTTCAAACCCCACTCTTTGCTCATGGATCAGGCACATGCATGTCCATCAATATAAAACTAAGACCTTTCACAGTTTTAGACGAAAAAAAAAAAATATTTCAGAGGAGCACTGTAAACACAGTTAAGCAAGATCTGTACAGATTAGCTTTGATAGTGTATCCAAGTCCAAGGGTAACCTGACCAGATTTTCATTTGCACCCACTTTTAATTCTGAAACAATTAGTTACAGCTCAACTAGAGGCTTGAGAGCATTTTCATGAGAAACAAGAATTTAACATAAATCCACATAACCAAGGAAATTCAGAACTGAAGCTGTCAATTCTTAGGCCCAATAGAACACATAAAGGGGCTTGTTAATGCTGAACTAATTGGCATTCTTGGCTTGACAGTCTCAGCAGAGAGACCAAGGAGTGAATAAGCATGGAGACTAAACTACCCTCTCGCTCACAGGTGGTCCCTCTAGGTTAGGACTAAAGCACATTTGGAGATGGAGAAATGAAGAGAAAAATGTACACCAAAGGTACTGTTTAATTTGTGAATAAGAGACTTTAGCCTGCACTGAAGACGATGCAACCAATTCTTAACCAATGGCTACTCTTGCAGCATCAATTTAGCCTGTAAATAAGCAAAGGTTTTGATTTCCTTTTAGCAATTACATTTCATAATTAAGGGGAGTGAGAGGTTGATACCCTCCAGTCATCTCCATCACCATGCTAACTTCTATGAAAATGTATGAATAATCATTACCTGAAAATCTCTGTTCTCTGTAAACTAACCAGTATAATCACATTATTTTCAGACATGTACTTACAGGAAAGTCTTAACCCCCTTGAGGCTACTTAGTACAGGCCAGGGACTATGTGTACCTACAGTCTTAACCCACCTGATACACAAAACAGCTCACCGTCCAGATCCCATGTTAAAATAAGGACTTCTCTGGCATTCATTGGGAGGTAAGGATATGGGCTTACATCAGGCTTGAGCCCCTATTTCAAGGTATGTCTGTAGTACTCAATGAGCTTCATAAGGTTATTGGTGAACATCTGGAAGGGAGCAATAAGGGAGTAACAATATTTGCTTCATTTAGATTAGTGCTGAGCAGTTTTCCATAGAACAGTGCAAAAAGTCTCCTATCTTTCCCACTGAAAATGTTAGATTAAAAAAGAGAGATATTGAAAATAAAATGCACAATATTAACACTGAGGGTAATTAATCACTGGAATAAATTACTGAGGGGCATAGTAGATTTCCTTTCAGTGGGAGTCCTTAAATCAATATTGGATATCTTTTTAAGAGGTACGTTCTAGCTCAGCTGCAAGTTATAAAGTTCAATGAAGAAATTACAAGATGAAGTTCCATGACTTATGTAATACAGGTGGTAAAACTAAAATATTGTCATGCAGGGTTTTGAACTTAAAATGAATTAATTTATTAGTTTCAGCCTCCATAAAAAATAAAAAAAAAAAAAAGGATGTATCTAAAAAAAAAAGAAGGGAAAAGTAAAAAGTTGGGAAAGACTGACCCAGATAAACAGATTAGCTCTGCAGCTGATGTAATGTCAATGGAAATTAATAAGGAAATCTTGATCCTATACATTTTACAAGTGACTATTCAAAAATAACACATTTATAACACTCCAGATTTTTTCACTTGCCAGATTTTCCTGCCTTGGCTAAAGTACTCTCAGTGCAGTAGTGGAAAGTGGTGAAAGTGGTGACAGAGAAAGTCCCAGCTCCTGGGTCCCTCTTGGGACTGTTGATCCCCAGGGCTGGTTTGAACAACCTCAAGACTGCCCTACATTGTGCAAGCTTGCAAATGTTCCCTGTAGCCGTCGCACTGGCTGATGAATAGTCAGGACACAACATGATCCACAGACCACTAAACTCATTCCTCTGGCAGTCCCCAAAGCATGTTTTCCAAAAAAAAGCATGGAGAGACAGAGAAAAGTAGAAGCAGAAAAGAATCATTGTCATCAGAATCTCCTTATTGCAGCTAAAATAATATATCTAAAATAAATTCTTCAATTCTTACTAGCAATAGACTTAAAAAAGAGATAAAGATAGGATCTTCCTACAGGATAGAATCCTTCTTACAAATGAGTAGAATTTAAAAGAAGTTATTTCACTGTGACACTTACAAACATCAACACAATCTCTCTTGTGGAACACAGATTAAAACCTTTGCAACACTTCCCTTTCAGAAGAACTTGAGCTACCCAAAACAGGAGCATAAAAGCAAATCTAATTTCCTGAGACAAACCCACAAGTTATAATTGTATTATTTTAGAGTTATGATCATAATTTTCATGCCTTTTCTGGTCTTTTAGTGAGGAATCTTGAACAAAGTGATAAACAAACTGAATCCTCCAGTATTAAAAATTAAAGGTCACAGGTTTGGCCACCAACATCACTTAGGTTTTCTATGCTTGTTTAATACAAAAAATGAGATATAGTGCTCAGTTCTCCACCATGCTAGCTGCATATGTCAGCCTTTGTAAATTTTCCCTTTGCAAAAGCATTTGAAGCAAAAATTCTGATACAATTTGAAAATTTGGTAGCATTTTTAATAATCTAAACAAACTGCATAGTCTAGTTATCAGCTGTTCAGGAAAATCTAAATGCTGAGCAGCTTGTTCATTATTGTTTTGTTCTCTTGAAAAACTGAATAAATCTTCTAATAATGGAAGAGTTTTTAGAGACAGATCATAAATGGTTCAAAATCAATCTATACACAGCCTTATCTTTTCGGGCCATTTGAGCACAGCAACCTATGTGTATAGGTCTGCAGACTCAAGATCTAAACTTTCTAATTCAAGATTTTCTAGTTTACAGCTTCTGACTGTTATGCATGAGAGTGCAACATATCTTTTAACACTTTTACCCCATGAGTGACAATTTTATCTCAAGGCTCAATTTTTTTCCCCTGAAGACAAAATAGTAATGTAGAAATAGATGCTAAATGTTGCTCACTAATGCTTCTTTGTTCTGCACATCAAACCAAATTCTACTTCCACTGTCCATGGGAGATAAAGGGCTTAATCATTTCAGGAATACCTTGGCTGATGCACACTCATTTTAGCTGAAAGCACCACATGGGATCTGATGAAAGAAATGTAGCCTGGTAACTATCAGAACCTTGTTGTCCTACCTTAACAGATATTCACCAAGTCCCACCTGATGCTTTTCTTGGGACTGCCGTCATTCCTACCTGCTTAGAGTAATTGAGGGTATTCCAGAGCTACTAAGAAATAGTGCAAACAGGGAGCAACAAATTTAGTGAAAAGACATAGTGAATCTTCAGATGAAATCACACAGTTTAAGATTGTGTTTTCATATCTGGCATGGCTAGATATAATAATGGTCTTTCACTTCCAGCTACCAATTGGAACAGCAACAAAATCATGATGAAATTAAAAACGAAAAGTAGATTATTAATAACATGAAGAAGTTATATATTTTAATTAATTTTAAATACACCAGCCATTAAATCTGAGAAACTGTCTCCCTGAGAATCTAAGGAGCCAAACACATTGCTTCCTTTAGTGTTCCCTGAAGCATCTTTCTAGATATGAATCAGTCTTCAGAAGACCAAGAGGTCAACAGGCAATGAACACCCAGCAGCAGCAGCAACAGAAAAGAGCAGATCAATTTTCAGCTACTCAAAAAATCATATTATAAACCAGTGGAAATGGAGACTGCTTACTGCTATTGTATTTGCCTGAGCAGAGACTTGAGGATGTTCTGCGTTTTTAACAATACACACAAAGAAATGGATCAAATACTAGCTATTGCTCACGGGCAAAAGAAGAACATATTTAAGATTTTTCTGCAGATGAACGTAGAGGAGGCCAAGAAAAATATAATATAGCCCTACAGATGCATAGTAAGTAATTCTTTTTCCCATATTGCGGTATCATATGCAAGGGAACACATTTGCTCCAGGATTGCCAGTTCACAGAAGGATCAACGCACAGACAGGTTTGTAGAACCCCGTGTGAACCGACAGAGCTTTCCAAATTCAGGGCAGATGAAACGGAGCAAACGATCTATGCAGTGCCAAATTGTATATGGTGCTATAGATAGCTGATCAATGCCAGCCATGTAGCAGACCCTTGCTCTGACAATCTGAAGGTCTGCTCAGGTGACTACAAACAGTAGAAGCAAAGAGAGAACACACGGAGCACAGCGTGGGCGTTATAACTAGAGTGCTGTAAATTAGAAAGGCACACATTTGTAATTGGCATTGCTGACAAAGAAGTGGCACTAAAGTTACAGATGGAGTCAGAGCTGATGCTGGAACAAGCAGCCTAAATAGCTTGTCACTCTGAGCTCATTAAGAAGTAAAATGCAGATCAGGGAACAGCTAAGCAGCTGGGTCAGGTTGTTCATTGGCTAATTTAGTCTAAACAAGAAAGAGGGAAGGCATGAAACATGTTCTGGAAGAGTGTAAAAGAAAGCAAGGAACCAGAAGGGTAGGGGTGGCCAACCACTTGCTGCAAGCTGAAACACAGCTTAAGAGAAAACACCAAAGCCAAAGGAAAAAAAAAAAGCCTTGGAAAAAACAAACCTCCAAACGTAAATCAACCTTCGCCTTCTCTTCCTCTTCTTTTTTTTTTTTTTTTTTTTTGCTATTTCACTAAATAAACAAAAGGCAAAAAATTGGGGTTTCAGCTGTCTCAAAAAATCATTGGAATCCAAGAATCAAGTAATCAGCAACACACATGCCAGTCAAGCATACAGCTATCCACGGCTGAAGACCGACACTGACATATTCATACATATGTATGAGCGTCAGTATTTGCATGTCAGAGCTAAGCATGTAACAATGCAGGTACTTGGGTTAGAAAATTTGGCAAAAACCCCTCTCTCTTCTCAGAACTGAAGCCAGACCTGCCACCGTTGCAGTCAGAAGGCTTGACGGCAAGGCAACTCAGCACCCTCTTCTCCCCAAATTATGAACCACCCGCTCACCTTCTAAAAACCGAGGCTTGCAATCAGGATCTCCCAACAAGCACACTTGAACTCAGGACTCTGCAAGCTCAGATTCCTGCCAGAAAACCTCCACAGATGCACCTAGGCTAGGCATTTACAACAGATCCCCTCCCAGCTTTGCCTTCCTTGTTGCAGTTCCATTTTGTAGGCATTCCTTTTTCTGAAAGGGCTGTGTGGAATCAGCGTGCAACAGAGGGGAAGGCTGGTACAGCAACGTTAACTAACTCTTCTTTGTAATTAAAGGCGTAAAATCTGCTCCACACACAATCTTTATTTAGGTAAATTTCATAGCCGATAATCAGATCTTCTATGAAAGAGAAAGAAACAAATGAGCTAGAAATTCGTGATCTGTCATATTTAGAAGAAATCATCAGTCAACGCCAAGATGATTTTTATGCATGGGCATGTAGGTATGGGGATTGCAAGGGGCTCTTCTGTGATATTTACATCTTCTGTGTTCCATTATCATTCCTCCAAAATAAGTTTTGTGAAAGGCTATGACTTTTAAGAAATACTATGTACTATGACTGAGCCAAGCAAAGGAGAGCAGGTGAAGGAGAAGACACCAGAACCCCTGTCTACATATCACATTCTGACTTCCTGCAGAGCTCCCAGGGTCCCTGGGCATTGCAGAAGATACATAAAAACTCAGGACAAAACCCAAAATTATCTATAACAGTGTCATCATTGTGGCAAGTTGTTGTGAAACAGCCTTTACAGAGGTTTCTTACTCCAGGTCCTCTTTCTGGAGATTTTATCATTTTCTCTGGCATTACCAATTGCCCTGAATTTTTCCACTTCATTTTACACCACTTTGTTTGATCTACTGTGAATAGATGTGTCAGTGCTGCTAGAAAGGTAGTTGATTTTTAGATTTAAGAAAAAAAGGAGGTAAAAGTTGAGAGCTTTCTCTGTGAGGGAACTGTTATAATGTTCTATTATCCCTGCAGGGATGGAGAGAAATTCTTGTAAATGTTACTTATTTAACAGAATATTCTTAAACAACGTATCAAACTACTTAGTGAAATCATATGAACAAATCATAAGAGACTGGTGAATTGAAATGATTAAGGCTCGTTTAATTTTTTGAAACCAGGACATTTCCCCAACATCACAATATGGATTTGGGTTACAGAGTCTTGAAATAACTGCTGGATAAATTTTCTGTCATGTCAATTGATGTAGTACAGAGTTAGTAGACAAAAATTCAACACACTGTGTAGGGCATACCTCCTATTTTCCTTTTCTTTTTTTCTGTTTTATTTTTAAAATTATTATTTTATTTCTTAAAATAAATTTCTCTCTGTTAATGTGCTTGTTGAAATAATCATAATTTCGAATTGCCATTTTTCTCCAGACAAACACTTTGCACAGCGAGGAAGCTTTATCAGACTCTATGTCACTTTCAAGACATATAGAGAATATTATCATTTAATTATTCATATCCCTTTTAATATAGTGTTATAAACTAAAATAAAGAACACCTGACAAATTGCTATAGAATCTAAAAAAGACAGGAGGAGGATGATATGTCTCATTTACAGTAGCAGAATGAGGCTGTCTCAATAGTTACTGCAAAACGAGTTTCCTTGGACAAGTAGCTCTACTACAAACAGCATAAAGTGATTGAGACTGCAAACCATTGATGTCCTCAAGCTACAGTGTCGTGCTGTGAGCTGGATGGGATGATTTGGTGGATAGATCACAGGACTGAAAATTAGCAACCTTCACCTATGTTCTTTTCCTGACATACACTCTGGATGGAATTCTCCTCTATTCCCAAAGACCCAGGAGATTCTTAAGGAAATCAATGACAAAAGGAGGCATTTTTATTATTGATAAGAATTTCATACAGGTAATTAATTCCTCCTTTAGTCATCCACTTCTTCAAAAATGTATCCTTAAATTATCTGGCACTTAAAAAATTGAAGCCAGTTTAAACAGAGATGCTAAAGCTTCCTCTTCTCACGGAAGACTTGCAACTACTTAATATCTGTAACACATTTGGAGACAACAAAATGGAAAGAGTTCTAGAAATGCAGATTATAGTTGGTATTATGAACAGATATAATTTGCATTTTCTTCAGCATTATTCTCTTTTTATGCTTTTTTTTTATATTTATGACTTTTGTGTATTTATATGCATCAAAAATTAATAAAAAGATTTATTAAAGAAATGACATTGCTATAATTACTCCAATTGGAAAATCAGTATAACTTCACAGACAACAAAGCAATATGTTAAATTTATGAACATGCTTCACTTATTTACATTTAGCATACTGAAAATATTTGAACCATTTTGTTGATGGATTGGAAGCATATTAGGTTAATTAAATCTATCTTGCAAGTATCCTTTTCAGAGTTTAGAAGAATGTATGTGCTTTGGAAAAAACTTGTATGTTATTACAATTCTTTTCACCAAAATCTCTATTTCCAATTTCAGTAACATCTCAGTCTTTCAAGCAGGTCTGAACTGTACTGGAAAGTTTTACTGTTGGTTGTGACAAGTGTGTTATTTTTCGTTGTCTAATTTAACTTAAAAGCTTCAATGACTCTTCCTACTTTTTTGCCTTGTGATTTCTCCATTAGAAGCAGGATTTGAAAAGGGAATTTTTGCTAATATAATTATTTTTCTTCTTATCCTGTGGAGTTTAAGATATGAAAGATAACTAAGTCTTGTCTTGCACTGGGTACCTAATTTCTGGGTTTTGGGGTTCTTTTTTACTAAATGTCTTTGACCTTCCCTTGGTACCCCTGGAGAGGTCTCGGTTGATGTGAGAGCCATACCAAATATCCTGAGTTTTCCTCTGCTGTGTCTCATGAAACAGGGTCTAAACAAGCCATCTGTGAATGATGAAAATTATGACTTTGAACAAAAAGCCTTTAAGTCATGAGTTCTGCACCAGAACTAGAGGCTAAGATTGATACAGTCACTAAGGATGGGTTCAAGTTCACGAGAATTTAAACAGTGATTTTGTTACTGTCTTGTTCAACGCTTCCATAGCTTGCTGTCAGTTTTAACATGCAGAAAGACATCCTGGCAGTTTAAAACTGAATTCTTTGTTTTCAGTTTCCTGAAATCATATGTGCTTTTGTGTGGTTATAGCCCCCATCCAGAAAAAAATTCTCTATCTGAAAGATCTGTCCTCAAAGATAAGGCTTGTAAAATTCAGTGTATCCCAGGCATGAATCTGGCTCATTGCTGTCACGTTTATCACTTCAGAAACATGACAACAATGTAATGGAATTAATCTTTAATAGAATTAAGTGTTCGTGAATTGCTTGACTTTATTTTGCCAAAACAAAGAGACCAACGGAAATCTATCTCAATAGATCATATTAACCTACAAATCTATGATGCTAGATCAGTTTCAAGCTAGGAAACCAAACTGAAATCTGTACATTCCTAATCAGAGGAATTATATCTGGCAGTTCAATTATATGTGCAATTACTCATACTTCAATCATAGGAGATACAAAAATTCAGTGTTTCATGCTAACTCTGTAAAAAGGAAATACATATTTATGAAAAAAATATTTTTATCTTTAATTTTTTCTTTAAGACACTTCTTCAGGGATAAAATCCTAAACTACATGGTAGGAAAAAACTTGCACATACCTCTGAATCCATCATCTGAACACAACTTTCATTACTCCAGGTAGTGTTTTTACTAATTTTTTTTTTTTTTGGTCACATATTGCTGCTATGACTAGGAGGTTCTGTAAGCAACAATGTTTGGGTACTGTATATGCATTCAAAACAAAATATGCTAATTTTTTTATGGAAAAAGAAAAGTTCTTTCTGGTTTTCCTAGCACCAGAGAAATCCAAGTAATTCTTTCCTTACATCTGGCCAAAAACTTCCATGGTAGGAAGTTGAAGAAAGGAAGTCAGCCTATGCTGAGGCCCCTCCAAACCCCATGATTAAACACCATTGGTTTGTCTATTCCCCACTGAGATAATAGTTGTCTCCTACTACAAGGAATAGCAGTCTCAGCTGTGAAGGTTGTGGTTCAAATACTTGTTAGAGCACAGAATGGAGGGTTGTCACAACATATGAAAATACGTTTCAGTTTCCTCCTTTCTTCAAAAGTCAGATGGCAAAAATCAAACATTTAAAGTTAGAAAACCCCAAATAAAGAATCCTGAAGTATGTGAGGGCTTATGAATAATTGTGTGCTGTTTTCCAATGGGGATCCTAATTCATTCAGTACACGACAAATAGGTAAGGGGGTATACACAATAATTTTAAGGGTATGTCTATAGTGAACGATGTTGCACTGTGGAAAGATACCCAGCTGGCTCCAAAACTGGAAACAATCACAATATGAAAAGTGAAGTGACCTAATTAGTCCCAGTGCAAATACCACATTCACATCACTGTACAGCTTCCTATACATGAGCTAGTATACCTGTGTGGCACAGCAGCGTGGCATACACATATCCTCTCTTTTGGGACTAACTTGAATAACCTTATGTGAAGTGTATGTGGATGTGCCCTACATTTCTCAATTATCCCAAGTTCTTAATTATATTCAAGTGCCTTGCTATCGGAACTCAACATTTTTAAAGAAGAGTTTATCAGTAGGTAATTAATATATCTTTATCAGTAGGCAATTAATATAGCCTTAAGATATTCAAGAAGAATAATGATTTTCAGCAACCAAGAGTGTTTCAAAATAATTTGCTTTTTCAGAAGATGGGTGTGCCTCACTTTCTTAAAATAAGGCCTCTGAGAAGCTGTCAAGACCATAGCTGAATATTTGACTGTGAGACTCATTGGAATCCTAGAAGGGAATTCAACAGAATCTTTCTCCTCCTGTGGAGAAAGGGAAGGGGGAGCAGAACCGCCCTTCTCTGTCACTCTTTTTTTTTTGTTGTTGTTGTTTTCTTTTTATCTTTTCCCTTTCCTCTTTCATTAATTCGGACAATTTCTAGTGAGGCTAATACTTTAAAAAGTAAAATAGGAAGAAAAAAACTTAAAAAGGAAATGTTCTAATTCCTCTTTATTTGTTTCCAGGTTTGCTAGAGCCAGGAAAGGACACTCTCATGACATGTTCTTTGTTTCTAGCAAATTATGAGGAAGTAGCAAGGAAGAAAACAGCCTACACCCTGACTAACCACTCTCAGTACTTCTTCTTGTGTAACCCTGATTCTAATTTCAGTTATATGAAAAAGTGCCAAGTGCAACACCATGAAACAAAAATTTAACTGGGTAAAACTAGTCTAGATGGTTTCAAACCCCCATCATTACCTTTTTTCACAGGCTACTTTAATTAGTACCCTTCACAGAAAGGAGAGAGGAGTTAAGTGAACCATTCTGATTTAATATAACTGAAGAGGTAATATTTTATACTGTGTTGGCTTTTAGTGTTTGCATTAAGTACAGAGAGAGTGCCAAGTACTTTACAAATATATATGAATGCAGAGATCTTACCCCTAGAGCTTACAATATCAAAAGGCAGATGGAGAATAATGGAAAAAAAATCACAGAAACAGAAAACTTCCTTTGTCTAAAAGTAGTTTATTAGAATCCTTACATTCTAAGAATTAATATCTAACTTTCTTATTATTATTATAGTATTATATAATNAATTCTCTGAATTCTTATTCAGAGCAAAAAAACACATGAGGAAACATCTCAGATGATGGTCTCTTTTCTTTTTTTGCTGCCTTCTCTGTTGATCTCAGGAACAGGTTGTTTTCAGGCACTTTCCCAGTGACAAATAACCTTTTCCATTCATCAACAGTGCTCACTCGAAGTCAGGCTGAAGTTAGATATTATCTTACTGAGCAAAGCCAGGACCAACTAATTTCAGACCATGGAATGAGGTATAATGTAAAACTGTAGGACTTTGTCCTTATTTTTTCTTTAGTCTTTTCTATCTTACATTTATCATCCACAAACGTTGCTATTTTTTCCTATATGAATTAAATTAGGACCCAATTAAAACTTGTGAGTTAAAACATTTACTTATTTTACTTAAATGTATGAAGTTGCCTTAACACAATAACCAGCACAATGACAACCCCCTAATGGTGGACTATTAACCCCCATTTGCTAGGTACAGGTATTAATTCTGATGAATATCCATGTGCTTTTTTTTTCAGGAAAGCATGAGGAGAGGTCAGAGATAAAGGATAGTGATTCCTTTGTAATCACATTCCTCTTTCTAATGAGAAATGTAGGCTTTTGTTCAGCTTCTTTTGCCACAGCAGCCACAGAAGGATCCAGCAGTTTGTCTCTCACTTAGCTAGAAAATCTTGCAGATCCCAGCCTGGCCCTTCAAACGGCCTCTGCTGACCTCTCATACTTGAACCAGGGGCACAGTAAGCCCTGAAATCTATAAAGTATAGCAATTCCTGCTCTGCTGCAAAACCAAGCTAACCAGCTAGAACTAGAAAGCTTTTTTTTCCTTTTGTTCTGGGATTTTTGCTATTATATAAAGTTTGTTGTTTTCATTACCAGGGCTTTTCCTTCTATTTTGCATGAAAGACAACTAAATTTAGGCAGAATACCAGTCTTTAAAACAAAACAAATGAAGAAAACCTCAAACTAACCCTTGCTGGTTTTTTTTCTACTGTAAAACCCTGAAAGGCTTCATACTTTTAGAATATATTCAAGTATCTAAGAGAAAAAGGCAATGGAACCAGAATTTTCCATAATACAACTCTGGCACAAAGTTCACTCCCCTTATACATATGTATGAGTACATATAGACTCAGTTGTGTTTCTGTACTGTAAGTAATTTTTTAACCCCTTTTTTCATTAAATGGCCACAAATCTTGGCATATTACTTGAAGACATAATGGAAGCTTTAAATGGCCTGAAGTGGTTTTGTTAAGAGATTATTTTTTTATCCGTAATCTCTTTCACTCTTGCCTTATCCTTTGGTTGACCTCTGCAGTCAAACTGCCTTCTAACTTCCTACAGATACAGAAAAGTAGAGGAGCTCCTGGCAGGCCATGTATATATATTATAGCTCTATAATATGCAAGACTTTACTATATTGTTAGGGCTTATTGTATGAAAATAAATGCCAATTATGTAATTTCCTAAATATTAAAAGTCACGGAGCAAAAATACTGATTCTGCTCCCCAAAATCTGTCTAAACTTTTGTCATTAGAGGAATGTGAGATATAAGCTCATGTCTTGCAAAAAAGGAAAGAATAAACATTATGACTACTAGTAAGTGAAATTAAAAAAAGACATATTTTCTACAGAAATTAAAATTCATACAAGAAACAGAAGTAAATTTACCAGCATTCAGTTCATTCTACCTATCTTCTTTTATGGTTATTTACAGAAGAAAAGAGACAACCTATTTCTCTACATTAACTTTTTACTGTTACACTAAGTAGAGTTTTAACATTTAACTTCTACTTCTGCAGTCTTTGCAATCCACACTTTCAATATTCTCATTATCCATGAAATTTTACATGTTTTGATATGACTCCAATTTAAAAATTCACAAAACCATGTGGGGACAAAAAAGGTATGTTTCTACTGGTCAGCAGTACTTTAGCTTTCTGCTGAGGAGGGACAAAAACACTTAGAAATAATTTATTACAATTTCATTCATTATTGAATAAGTGGAAGATGCTGATTACTTTATAATTTGGCTAGAATTATGACAAATTGTTATCTAGTGATCTGTTGTCTATGGGCTGACTTCAAGAATGAACTTAAGTTTTTTATTTTGTTAAAAACTTACAAGTATTCTTCAGCATGAGAACACTGCAGGGCTCTTGGCAATGCAGTGAGATGGTTTCAACCCAATCTGCTGGAAGTCTCATGGGATTGACGCAAGACCAGGATTCATAAGAACAGAAAACAAAAACTGAACTGGAGACTTGACACTATAGTTTTGTGCTAGGACACTCACTTTAGCAGCTCTGGTTTTGGACACAGTTTTTACATACACATATGATGATGTAAAATTCAGAGACAGTCCTTTACATTTAGGCCAGAATCCATGACAACTATTCTTCTCCTAGTCTTGCCTCCTGCCCTTTCCACAGCACACCCACCCTGTCCTGGTGAGGTGTTCCTCCAGAACTGGGCAACATTTGCTTTAAAACTCCTATTATCCTATTATGGACAAAGAGATCAAAATTCTTCCCAAGTGTTGATTAAGATGCCTAAGTGTTTGCCTGGATCTAAATTTAAGAGTTAATTTATTTATTGACAGATGCTAATGTCCATTGCCATTCATTTTGTCCTAACTACAGCAAATTAACCTGGCAGCTAAAATAAAGCAAAAATTACTATATTAATAGTTAGATTAATAATATCTTAATTTTAACAGAGGGCTCCTCTGCTCTTAACAGGGTTTGTGGAAGAAGTAATTACATGTAAAGAATTTAAGTAATTTTTTTTAGATGAGAATATCTAAAGTGCTGATATTTACAATCTGTTCAAGGCTACTTTCCATTTCTCCTCCCTAGAGTCATGCTATGACTCTGACTTTTAAGTACGGTCTTCAATTATATGAATCTCAGTTCTTGGTGTCCTGGGAGTTAATATTCAGCTTGCAGACTTTCTGACCTTAGCTCATTTTAGAAAACTAAAGTTTTAGTATATTCCAGCCAAAACCCAACAAAGTCAGTTTTCATGGTATTTACAACCAGACTGTATTATTTGTGCTGTACTGAGATAAAACTAACCTAAGTGTCACTTTAATATTTTTTCCTAGTATTAAACATTACATTTAAAAACTTGGCATTGCAATAGTTATTTTGAAGTACTCAGGTGTTCATCTCATTCTTGAGGTGGATTGAAAGCTGACTGCATGGTCAGGCCCAGGCATCGATCAGCAGCAGGAATTCCAGTTGGAGGCAAGCACCAGCACCTAGCAGTGTACCCCATGGTCAAGAGTAGGTCCAGTTCTATCCAACGCCTTCATTAATGCTCTGAACAATGGGGCAGGGTCTACCCTCATTGAGTTTGCAGATCACACCAACCTGGGAGGAGTGGATGATGTGCCAAGGGGCTGTGCTGTCTTTTAGCGAGACTTTGGCAGGCTGGAGAAATGGCCTGATGGGGCCCCATGAAGTTCAACAAGAAGTGCAAAGTCCTGCACATGGAGGGGGAACAGCCAGGAACCAGGAGAGGCTGGTTCCTGAGCTACCCTGACAGAAAGTGGCTTTGCAGAAAAGGATCAGGGTATCCTGTTGGATACCAAGTTGACCACGAACCAGTGATGTGTCGCATCTGCTACAAGGGTGAATAGTATCCTGGGGTGCATTAGGCAAAATATTTTCAGCAGATCAAGTGAGGTGATCCTTCTTCTCTAGTCAGAACTGGTTAGGCCACAACTAGGGTGTTGGGCCCAGCTCAGGGCTTTCCATTACAAGAAAGACATGAACATACTGAAAAGAGTCCAGCAAAGGGCCACTGAAATGATTAAGGGACTGAAGCTCTTCACATATGAGAAGAGGTTGAAAGACTTATGTCTGTTCAGGCTGGTGATGAGAAGGCTCAGGGGCTCCTCATCCATGTGTACAAATAACTGAAGAGAGAGGGCAGAGAGGATGGAGTTTTCGGTGGTGCCCATTGACAGAACCAAAGGCAATGGGTACAACCCGAAAATAGGAGGTTCCCTCTAAATATCAGGAAACAGATTTCATGGTGAGGATGACCCTGGACAGGGGATATTCAAGGGATATCTGGGTAAGGTCTTGAGCTATTGGCTCTATGCAGCCCTAATGAAACAGGAAATTGGATCAGAAAACCTCCAGAAGTGCCTGACAACCTCAATCATTCTGTGATTCTGTGGTTCCATGATTCTGTGATTCTGTAATTCTGATATAGTTCTAAGACCCTTAATTGAAAACTGTAGAAAATTTATTGAAACCTAGAAAAGAACAGATAAGGAGTGAAATGCTACCATACTTAACCAGTAGGAAAGATTAAAGAGAGACTGAGGAATGAAATGTAATTTATTTCAGTTTGATAATTCAGTTAGGGTCAGAGGGTGCACAACATCTCAGATACACCTTCAGGGGCTTAATACCTGGTGTTATATCCATGTCCTGAAGCTCAGATTTATGGCTTCCCTCCAATCTTATCACCAAAATTTTCTCTCCATGTAACTCAAAACAGCACTTAAGAAACTGTTTGCATAGTCAGTTCAAGCTGCTTTCCTGGTGAGTTGCAGGAGCACACATGAACACATCTTTTGTCAGTATGGGCTCATCGAAGAAACTTGGTGCCAATTCTCCCTTTTACTCATTTTCACTGAACTTGGCCCTGTCACTTCTTCCACTACTAACATGAGATTCCTCACATCAGAGGTTCTGTGTGAGGGTCCAGAGTCCAGGGAGTGTTCCCTTCCCACCTTCAGGAGCTCAGAAGTCTTGCAATGTAAATTGCCAACTAGAATATAGCAAAGAATTGCAGGTTTCAGAAGTAATAGTAATTCTTAAATGGTTAAATTGCATAACAAAATTTTCATGTACATCCTTCAATCCCTGAGTGGATTCAACCAACATGTGGCAAAACACAGTAAAGCAACTAAGACAATCATAGCAAAATAGGCAAAGAAGATAATATTGCAAATTTAGTATCCGTTGGAGTAAGTGTTGAGTAGGTGGAGAAAATCAGTAGTTGCTAAATGAAAAGGCTATCACTTCATTATGTAAGAACTATAAATTTGCTGATATTTTGAATTCCCTTTGTGATAGTCATAATTATTTTTGCTTTTGAGATTTCATGTGATCAAATCTTGCTCTCAGAAATGTTTGTTGAAAGATGAACCACTGTGAATGTGGCTGCAAAACTACATTCATTCCAGTTTAGCATTACAACCATCTTCCAAGTTTCAGAGGAACTATAGCTGGAAAGCAAACAAGTGAGGTTTTTTGCAAAAGAAGAAAATCAATAAAAAATCCCACACAAAGAGACACTGAATGAAAAGTCAAAATGAGTGAAGAGCAGCACTATTCAAAATTACATATATACATGGATATTTTGAAACTACAAATATTTTGGTTATGAGTTGGGATGCTAAATGTTTTTCAAAATGTCTCTCTAGCTTTTCAAAATAGAGATTTGTTGGGTTTTTTTCCCCAGAAACACTAGATCCAAGTAATTTTTTTCCACAATATTTTCCAGTCCTGTGTCCTGAAAACATTTAACTTTCAGTGATCATTAAAGACACACTTTGGATTAATTTACCAGTTATACTGGTTTATAGAAAGGCAGAAAACATCTGGCTTCCATATACATAAGGTAAACTTAGATGACAAAGGGGAAAAATGTTTTCCCCAGAACCAGTCTTTCTTTGAAGTTATAACCATGTATAGAGAGATGATGGGCTGTTTCTTAGGCCCTCACAGTAGTGGTAAGATGCAGAAGAAGGACAATAAATAGTTCTCAAAACTTTCTGACCAGAGACCTTCTCGTGGGATGGTTAATTATAAGGAAGGAGTTTATTGTGCATCCTGTGGATCCTGTGCAAAGAGCTCTGCATAGCAGGCAATTATGACTTGTTGGAATAAGAGCTGGCTGGAAAATTAACTGTTAACTGGTAATATATCAGGTTGAAGAAATAGTGTCATTAGAAAAATTATAGAATGACTAAGTGCTAGCCATGGTGGCACTAAGATTTAATTATCTTTCTTGTGAAATACATGAAATGGAAAAGTAAAAAAATTTGTTCAGATTTTTGAGACATAAGTATCTCCCCCTGTAAAGTCATTCTACATAATTTCTCCTAATGACTCTACCAACTCATATTATTTAAACACTATGGAGCATTTTAAGACTGCCGTAATAAGAAAAGGCTTCATATGATTATTTTTACTGTTATTGATAATCGCATATGAAAATACTAGTAGTTAACAACAATATATAGGTTTTGTTGTTATTTACCTTTAACAGGGTTACGTGAGAAATTAATTTAGTGAAATCCCAAATGTGTTTTGGGGTTCTATAATTATTATTATTAAATATATCTTATTTCTTTTTTAAAAGGAAAGGCATACAGCTATAGACTAGTTCTACCTTAATTTTCTCATTTTTTCTTCAGGAAATTATGCCAACATTAACTAAATTCAAGTCAACTTCTAAATCAATATACTTTTTAAAGTGAATGTTCAGTGTGGGTTTTCATGTTTACTTCAACCAGAGAGATTATTTTCTTGTTATATTGATCATCTCCCTATTTTGAATGCATAAGTTCTTTCCATACAGAATAATATTCGTGCCAACCAAATTAGTTGACTTTCACCCTGCGATTTTCTTAAATCACTATTTACTTTGTAGGGATTTGTACCCAAAATTATAATTCTTCTTTGGTTAACCAAAGCATATCTCCTCACAATGAAGTTCTTAAAGGGATGCAATGTAAACACTTAAATAAAAATGTAATGTTTCTTTCCAAACTGTTGTAAAAATTATAAAGCTTTAATAAGCTGTGTTGTTTTCATGGATCTACTGAATGATCTTATTGCATTTTATCCGAGGGATTTTTTTTTTTTTTTGCTAATGCAATAGGATAATTTTAATAGAAATTATGCCACATATCTCTTCCTTTTTTCTTTCTTTTAAAGATGTTCCATTTAGAAAAACAATGTTTTACATCAGTTCTCCTACACTCTTCTTTGTTCATTAGCTGTATGTTTTCAACTTAGTTTGGGAGCTGCTTTATTCATTCCCAGAATGTTTTCAATTTAATTTGACTTAATAATAACAATATTCAAATATCTTCTCTTGCATGCAAAGTTAGAGATACCTGAGTATTTTCTTTGGTGGTAAATTTAGCTCTAAAATTTTTGACTGTATGCTATAAGTCAAACACAACCAGTGTTTGGTCAAAAATTCTACAGCTATATTCCAAACTATACCCTAACTTCTGAATGGCATTAAAATATTTAAGAAATAGAAATGTTCTCTTGTTATTAGACTGATGGTTTACGTTTACAGCAAAATAAAACTAAAACCAGTAGAAGTGGTGGATGTGAATTTCCTCATGATCACTGACAAATGACTGCCCCTTTCACATGAAAGGTCTTTGGAAATAAATTGCTATTTCTACCACAACTGTTATGTTACACATCTGTGCTAAAATAATTTCTTGTTGGGATTTGCTTCAAATTTGGCTAAAACCTCAGAACTGCTACTGTGCAAAGGACTGGTAAGAGTCACCAGCTCTGCTCCATTTGCTCTTGGAAAAAATGAGATGCATAAATACAGGAACACTGATTACAGAACAACTCAGAGGAAGGATTCCCCTGCTGAGTCAACATCAGATGCTAATAGATAGCCTAGATTTTCATCCATGTCTGTTTTACCATTTGCCCTATGCTGCTCATTACTGGTTTTGAAATCTTGAAGTTTTGCCTTGAAAATGTACATGCATTTTATATCGTCACATTGATGGCATTTCCATATGTATCCCATTAAAATCACATCCTTAATACAAATTAGTTTCTATCTTTCTCACCTTAAAAACAACTTAAGGATTCCCTGGTTATTCTGCAAGTAGAGTTGGTCCTCAGGAGAAGTTAAGAGCAAACCACCCATTTGCACCACTCCAATGGTCCCACTCCAATGGTCCCATGGACTCACAGTTTGAGGTGGTGGACAGGAATACTTTGGATTGTCTCTCTGTCTTGGTCAGGGGCTTTTACTGAGAATGGTTGAAAACGCTACAATGGTAATTTTGAATAAGGAGACTGAGTGGAAAATTATAGTTAACCAATCAATTACATTTTGCTTTTGAAAAACAAGGGAAGTAGTAAGAGTAGAAGTATATTTTCTTCCAAGGAGAGCACCACTATCCTTAAAAGCATAACATATCAGAATATCTCACTGCCATTGTTATTAAGAAATAATGCTAATGCTTAGAGTGGGAAAGGCAAAATATCGCCACATTATAAAGTTACATTAGTAAGTACATTTCTTCAGTTACTCGATCTCACCCTAAATTCCTATCATGTAAAATAAGGAAGTTCTACCTACCACCATTTCTTCACTCTAATGCATTGGAGGACAAAGAAGATATGAAGACACTGTTAAATACACCTATTCTCCTCCAAGACTGTTTGATGCTAAGGCAGCTATTTAGCAGAACAATTTACCATAGCCTACTACTTACACATAATTTATTAATGTGTAAATCTTAAATTAAAAAGAATTGAAAACAGCTAATGAGTAAGAGTATTCTGGCAAGGAAGACATACAAATTATAAAGCCTAATATGAGCAATGCAGAACTAAGTAAATCATCATCGGTGTTCATTCAGGAAAGCTATGCTTTTGCTCTTGTTTCCAGTGGGTGAGGAATTCAGTTCCATTAAAAAAAAAAAAAAGAAAATAAAGCCAGCTTCTCTTTAATGTTGTATCTTTACATACTGTATATTATGTCTAAACTACAACAAATTTATTTAAATAATAAAAATGTATCTAAATTGTAGTAAACTATTTTCACAGTCCCTCACTCTTAATTGCATCTACTTTTGATGTCTCTCTGTGACTCATTTGCTTCTTGAGATGCTTCCTTTCAGTGCATCTCCTACCTCGTCCTTTAATTTTCCTAACACTAATTCAAACCCATAAACATAGAAGCCAAATGAAGGTTCACCAAACCCCTTGTGCGCTCAAGCTGCCAAGTTTTGCACAGCTCTACTTAAGACTCACATATGTGATCACTCACTTTGAACAAGCTACAATCACAGCAACCAAGGAATTTGCACCAGTTTAGAACAAAGCCTGTTTCTTTCACTTGAGCCAAAGCTATTGGCAAAGAACACAAAGTACTGGATTGGCAACTCAGCATGGATTTAATCCAGAATTCAATTTGAAGCTCCATTACCTACAAGCCTCAGCCTTCATACCAATTGAGGAAATGCCTCCTGCTTTTGATAACATAAAGGACCAATTCCCAGTGGAAATACATAAAGTTATGCAGTGGCTCAAGAGCAGCTATGCTAATGGAAGAGTCTTGCAGTCTTTCGTGAATGGAACAATTAGGAATTGACAACTCCACTGCTCTCCCCCAAATTTTTATTGATGTACTAGAGCGGCAATTTCCTATGGGCAACCTGGATGACCAGATCCTGTGTTTTTGCTGGGTTTTGAGAGAAAACAAACAACAGAGGTTGGTTTTATTCAGGTATTACAACTTTACATATTAATAAACTTCCAGCTCAGTTTTGCTTATGTCGCCAAAACTTGGTTTTTGCAGTGGCTGAAGGTATAAATCTCTTATCGTTGTAAGTACCACAGTTGGGTTATTGAACTGCTGTGTTTATCTCTGCACTTTTATAATTAAATAAGTCTGAAGAAAACACCTATGATTCTCAACTTGCCTGTGTTTCCTGTATTTTGTTTGCTGAAATATTTAAGGGTATAATGTTTAATTTTCTTCTTTTACCCTATCTTCACGTATGCAACCAGCATAGGAGCAAGTGAAACAGGAACTAG
>VZRL01003800.1:170540-196020 GCA_013397895.1 Origma solitaria
GAATATTGCTGTAAAAACAAGTATATCCAAGACACCACTCAACCTTTCGAAATGGTATAAAAAATGTCAAGTTTCTGTGGTTCATTCATACATCTGACAGTTCTTCCAGCCTCCACAAGGAAAACAGTCCCATTTCACTTCATTTCTAACATATTGCCTCTTGATTTCATCATCTGATGATTGAGACAGCGAATTAAGATTCAGGAGACAGGTGGATAATTCTGGCCTCTGCCACAAACATTTTCCACCATCTTAAAAGACATTTACAGAGACTTCAACAAACCATTTTAGGAGCTTTCTGTACAATAAGTGCTCCAAAGTGTTTTATGAAATGACCTTCCTCTCCTTGCCAGAGTTGTTGAGAGATGTCAATAGTCCTCAGTTCATCTATCTAGTCTCCTGGATGTGTTCTTGATCAAAGTGAATTATGCTAATCATCAGTATACTGATTAGCCTGCAGCTGTTCTATGGGGAGAGGAAGAACAGTGGGGACCTGTTGGGGTGCACCCCCGAAGTCCCGTCCCTTCCCGGGCCGACCCAGATACTGACAGCCTCGGGGGGCAGGAGTCCAGGGTGTGAACACACCTCTGGGGTTGGTCCCACGGGTGACAATCACCTCTGCCCTGCCCCTTCTTCTGGCACTTTCCCTGCCCGTCAGGGCCGGGGGGTGGTACTGGGCGTGGCGACCCTCCCCTCTCCTCCCCCAGTTCCAGAAAGTTCTATGTTCTCTAAGTTATAATTGGTTCCTCCTGTGTCTGTAGTCTTTGGTTCCACCCTTGAGTTGTAATGATTCGTTACTTATGTTCTGTTGACGCCCCCTTGCTGTGTTCTCATTGGTTGTCTGTTCCCCTTAAAACCGCGTGTCCCGGGAACCTCGGGGTCTCTCGAGTGGATCCCCTGCATTGCTATCCTTCTTCCGCCGACCCGAACCCGAGCCCGACCTTCAATAAACCCTGCCACCGGAGACAGCTCTCTCACTCTTTTGTTCCCTGCGCCGCTACCACCAGCTAGCAGGCAGACGGACCTGAGGTTGAGAGCCTCCCACAGAGCCAGCCGGGGAGAGCCACCCTCCCAGGGAGAAGAGCCCCGGAGTGCCAGCCCGGTTGCCCCGGCGACCTCCTCTCCTCTGGCACGCAGCCCAGGGAGGGACCGAAAGATACTTTTTATTTTATTTTAAAACTATAGGGAGCATCCGAAGCTGTGCAAGAAGTGGAGTTAGGGAGAAAAGTTCTAACCACTAAATGCATTGGTGGTTCCTGGCAAAGAAGCATTTATTTGCTGCCCTTGTTTTGCAGTCCTAGAAAGGGCTCCTTGGACCTCCTGCTAGGGGTGAATAAAGCAATTATACTCTGGAATGAGTGTTCAAAGCACATCCTTACCCTCTGGACTCCTTAAGCACAGTCCTGATTTTGGTTGTCCCTTCCTCCAAACTCCTCTCATTGCTGAGAGATCCAAAATGTAGACTAAGGCTTTGGATGCCAGCACAGGGAATAAGCATTTGAAAAGACATGTCTGAAACACTCAGGTTTGCACTGCATATTGTCAAATGCAAACTAGCCTAGGGGAACTAATCATCCCAGATGACTCCACAAAGTGAGACAGAGAGAAACTCCAGGGGTTGATTCAAAGCCCGTCTTCAAGCGCCGTAAATCATGCTCTGGAAATGTCTGACTACAGCTACCTTTTGTGAATAGTCCTCAGGTACCTTTCTAAGTTCAGTCCTTAATCTCTTTCCTTCATCTCTGTAAAACAGATTTAATTGTATTTCTTTCCGTCAGAGGAATATTGCAAAGATACCCTTATTCATGCCCAGAAGTCAAGTTTTC
The DNA here is from genome assembly GCA_013397895.1 of Origma solitaria. Taxonomy (NCBI): domain Eukaryota; kingdom Metazoa; phylum Chordata; class Aves; order Passeriformes; family Acanthizidae; genus Origma; species Origma solitaria. The sequence goes on from VZRL01003800.1 coordinate 172,367, forward strand.
AAAGTAAGTATCCATATCTCAATAGATAAATATAATACATGGATTTATCCAAACACCATTTTTATTTTTGCAGATGTCTAAATGCATAGGGCTTGTAAGAAGTACTGTCACTGAAAAAAGCCCCACAAAACACAAACCATGGCCACTCACTATATGAAATCTCTAACTCCTCAGTAGATCAAACAGATAGACAGTGACTACATGAAGAGAACATTTCTGTCTTTTTAATAACTGTTTTGTCCTTGAATAACTGCTATGAGATTATGACTATACAGGATTTTTTTTCTCAACTAAACTATTAAAATTTTATGATTAAAAAGCAGAGGATAAGATCACTATCCACCGAAAAAACTTTTTGATAACTATCCACTAATATGAAGCAGGGACTAAGAAACCAGTTTGAAACATGTCACTTTATTTATGATATACATGAGCTTTATCCTCTGTACACAGAAACAATGAAAAATATCTGTCTGCCTCTAGTCTTTCAGGATTGTGAACATTTTGCACACGTTTTCTTCAAGTCCCCTTAGTGCCAATAGTACTAATATTTTCTTTGATATCTTTATCAATGATCTGGATGAGGGGATTGAGTGCACCCTGTCTCAGGTTGCAGATGATACCCAGCAGGGCAGGAATGTAGACCTGTGGAGGTCAGGAAGGTTCTGCAGAGGGATCTGGACAAGCTGGATACATGTGACAAGGTCAAATGCATGAGGTTCAACATGGTTCAACATGTGCCCTGGACCTGGAACACATCAAGCCCCTGCATTGTTACAGGTTGGAGACAGAGTGGCCCAGTGGACAAGGACCTGGGGGTGCTGGTCCACAACAGCTGAACACGAGCCAGGGTGTGCCCTGGTGGCCAAGAAGGCCAATGGCATCCTGGCCTGAATCAGCAATAGTGTGACCAGCAGGACCAAGGCAGGGATTGTCCCCGTTGGCACCAGTGGCCACACCTGAGGAGGCCAGACCTCAAATCTTGTGTTCAGTGTTGGGCCCCCACTACAAGAAAAACACTGTGGTGCTAGAGTGAGTCCAGAGAAGGACACTGCAGCTGGTGATGTGTTTAGAGGGTAATTCATATGGGGAGAGGCTGAGGGAGATGGGACTGTTCAGTCTGGAAGAAAAGGAGATACAAGGGAGACCTCATCACTCTCTACGTGTATGTGAATGGTCGTGATAGTCAGGTGAGGGCTGGTCTCTTCTCTGAGGTATTTAGGGATAGGACATGAGCAACTGACCTCAAGTTGCACCAGGAAAGGTTTAGATTGAATGAAATGAAATATTTCTTCATGGAGAGGGTTGTCAAGCACTGCAATAGGCTGCCCAGGGAAGTGGTTGAGTCATCAGCCCTGAAGGTGTTAAAGACAGGTAGATGTGGTACTTGGGTACATGGTTTAGTGGTGAGCTTAGCAATGCCAGGTCACCAGCTATACTTGGTGATGATCCTAGAGAACTTTTCCAACTCAAAATATTCTATGATTATATGAGTCTATATTAGGAAATGCAGGCTTATGCATTGAGAGGGTAGTCAGTGCCCTAGGGAGTTTTTAAACATCAGAATAAAATTGAGAACTGTTTTTTCCTTCTTTAAAGAGAACAACTGCCATCCTTGTTGAAAGCACAGAACAGGGTACAGACATTACTGACAGAGCTGAACCACTAGCCAACAAATCAAAAAATGTGGCATCTCTAGTGATGTTCCCTGATTATTGTTCTGTTTTGAAAAACAGCCACAGAAAGAGGTAATCCAAGAATCAGAATTTTCTGTACATTCTTTGAAGTGAGTTGTCACTGTTTCACAGCTCCTCCTGTATGTCAAACAGGCTTGCATTATCTTACACTCAAGAAGAAAAGGACTGGTTTTACCCCAAGATACTGCACATATATCTGATATTCTAGACAATTTTTAACCATTTCAACAAACAAAAAATTGCTCAATTAAGTTGCAAAGGAAAAGAATATTTTTCCCCTTGTTTTATAATTTTTAAAAATGCTTACATATAAGAAATTCCATATCCTTTCTGGATTTCTTCCCAACTACTACCCCTCCACTCATTGTAATTGCAGAAATTTTAGAAAAGCCCAAAAAAACAAGTAAGAGAAGAAAAATTCTATAAGACTTGAAATCTAAGCACTGTCACTTCATTCAGCTAAGAGTACGGTCTGTAATCTATAATCTTGGATGTGATTATTTGGGTATATTTTTTGGTCATTGTACTGAGATTTACTTAACCATAAAATGGAAACATAACAGCAAATAGTAGAATGGAGATCCTTGAGGCATAGACAAGCTGATAATTTGCTATCTTCAGGTTAGCCTGAAGGTTAGGTGATAAAGCTTCTTTTTACCATCCTATTACCTTTTTCTTTCTGTACCATTCTACTATAGGATAATCTTTATTATTTCACAAATTTTGTTTATCTGGATGGATGGATGACCTTCTTAAATGGTAATCTAAGCAATTCACTTTCAGAACTCTTACTGTATTGCTCAGCTGCAACAGTCAAAATCTGGCAGTCTTTCACAAAGCTAGGCAAGGGTAGAGCTGATTTTCTGTTCTGATTTCTTTCATTTGCACAAAACTTATTTCAGTTTTATTCTGATCTTGTAATTTTCTTTCAGAAGTCTATGGATGATTAGCATCTTTTTCTGCAGAACTGAGATGCTGAACACATTCAAATCCCCCACTGAACAGCAGAACATGCTGGGAAAGATTAAATAATGCAGCTAATTGCACAGCTAGGATACATACCTCTTAAGTGACTATCACAGCCTATGGTCAGTTAACAGTTAAAGTATATAATCTGAACTCTTTTCTGTCCCTCTGGGCAATGTTTTCAGAAGTCAATCAATTTGCAAACCTGGGGAAATTTGTATCCCTATAGAGTTTCTTCAGACACTGAAGGCATTCACATAATATAAGCAAATACAAGCAAAAATGACTATTGCACTTCCTCTTATTACTGTTAGCAATATTAATCATGACTTTACAGCCTCTACATTCCATGTACCATAAAATGAAATGTCGGTGGAATTATAAAAGGTCTAAGCCTGTTTAAAAATATTAATACCATCAATAAATATCACTATTTGCTCATAAGGCTAGACACTGTAAGTGCTAAGTTCAACTCGTCACTTGATTATGATAAGCTTCTTCAGTTTCAGTTCGCAATTGAGGAGAGAGAAGAACCTGCATCTCAGTTTGTTTTCTTAGCTTAATCTTCAGTTAAATACTCTTTTCAATATTAAGCCTGATTAGCTTTATTGATGTTTAGAATATTTGGGCCCAAGTGATCCATTTGTCTGAAAGAAAGGTTTTTTTTTTTAACATGAATGCAATAGCGGGCAAAGGAAGAGGTTTTCAAGACTTTATTAAAAAAACCGTATCAGATCCCGTGATGTTATTTATAAATATAGTAAATATATGTATTAATTTTTCATTATTTATATAATAAAAATGATTTGCATAATCATAATAAGAGAAGCAGGTTGGCTGCTGAAAACCAACAGCACAGCTTATTACTTCTGATTTCCAAATCAAATGTTTCAAATCTTTTAGTGTCTTGAGGCAATGTCATGAGTGTACTTCTTGAAAGATTTCTGTTACCAAAAATCACAATACCTTGTGGCTGCTGGCCACGTTCATTTAGGTTGTGCACTTGAATGACCAACCTGTAAGCAATTCCTCTACACACTTATAAACAAACAATCCAAAAATCAATATACTGGTTTACAGATAACTAATGGATGTGTCTGAATTCTCAAGTGATCAAAGCACATTCCTTTATCTCAAGCAAATGCAGATAATCAGAAGAGTTATACTGAACCATGTTTCTAGAATATTACAGTAAGCAGTGAGCAACTATGATCAGTTGGAAATTGTACTTTTTGATACTGCTGTATACCATGCACCAAATGCTGCTTTCGTTTGTGTAACAGAGAATACTGCCCTTGTCAAAAAAAAAAGATAATATTAGTAAGAAAAAGTTTCTGTAAATATTTTAGTGAATTTTGTTCCCTGTGACATGTTAGTCCGCTATATCTGATGCAGTTAGGCATTTGGACAACTGCCATAGAGTAATGGAAACAGCTGTGAATTTTGGAAGTTTCACATGCATGGATGTCCAGTGGCACTGTTAAAAACAGACTGTGAACTAAGCATGCCCCTCTTGACTGAAATGATTAACACCAACAGTGGTATATAACTTACAAGGAAATCACCATACTATCATGATCTATGAGAATTCAATTAGCTCATGTAATCACCTTCATCCAAAGAAGTCTTTTCATGCTCAGAAAGAAAATTTAAAAACTAATTAAAATATTTTAGGTAAGTTCCATCCAGTTGGACACAGACACATCTCAGATCCCCCAAAACAATGCACTAAGTTCATGTGCGTAAGTTTGGTCTCTAGTCGTTGTACTTGCAATGAAAGAAAGACTTGTCTAACTATTTACCATTCACAAAGTCCCATGTTTAGATTTTGGGTGAGTTGTCACTCCTAAAAGAATTTTGACACAGGGAACACATAGGAGAGAACAGTGGATATTGTTAACCTTGACTTTAACAAGGCTTTTGACACTATCCTCACTGATAAGCTAATGAAATACAGACTAGATAATCAGACTGGGAGGTGTATTTGAAAGTGACTGAACAGCAAAGCTCAAAGGCTTGTGATCACTTCCAAGTCAGTCAATAGCAAGGCACCCAAGAGGTTGATAGTGAGACCAATACTGGGTAACACCTTTATTACTGTCCAGGATTAGGACAGAAGGGACCCTCAACAAAGTAGCAGATGATATGAAGATGGGAGGAGTGGTTCACACACCATGTGCCTGTGTTGGTATTTAGCAGGCTGGAGAAATGAGCTTACAAGGACTTAATGAAGTACAGAAAAGACAAATTACAAGTCCTGCATCTGACTCTATGCCCAGTACATGCTGAAGGCTAACTGACTGGAAACAAGTCTTAAAAAAAAAAGACTCATGGTGTCATGTTGGACATTAAGTGGAATATGAGCCCATAACATCCCCTTGCAGCAAAGAAGGGCGACTGCTTCCTGGGCTGCATAAGGAAAAGCATTAGCAGCCAAAGGAAGTGACCCTGCCCCTCTGCTCAGGCCCAATGAGACATATCTGGGTCCATCTCTGCACTCACAGGTACAATAAAGACACAGACATACTGGAGATAGTCCAGAGAAGGACCACAAAGACAATTAAGGGAGTGGAGCATATTTCATATGAGGAGAAGCTGAGAGAGCTGGGATTGTCCAGCCTGAAGAAAAGAAGGCTCAGGGAAATCTTATCCACACGTATACCTCATGAGGAAGTAAAGACTATAGTCTGGTTTTTCTCATTTGCACTCAGTGGCAATACAAGATGTGGCAGGTATAAATGGAAATTTGGGAAATTCCATAAGAAAATGCTTTTGCCTGTTAGGATAGCTGAACACTGGAACAGGTTGCCCAGAGAGTTTTTGAAGTCTGCATCCTTGGTGATAATCAGAATTCAACTGGACATAGCCCTGAACAACATGCTCTCGTTCATCCTAGTCTGAGCAGGGAAGGTGGAATAGATGATCTCAAGAGGTCCTGTTCAACCTCAGCCATTTTGTGATCTGTGATTCTGTAAACAGATTAAGATAGAAGAACATCTCACTATTTCATAAATTTAAATGAACCTGTACTAAATTAAATAACTTTCTTTCAGATGCAACACTTGCTTTACAAAGACTGTTTGCTTGTTATTTACGTTTTCCAGCTGGTATAACCTCGACCACATCCAGTTTTCATTGCTCTTCTCACTCCTGAGTTCTATTGATCTTGGAAATAGCAATTGAGAATGTTCGTTCTCCAAGAGATGAGTACATCCTCTGGCAAATCAGACTGGAGTCTCATAATCATAATCTTCAAACCTTCTGGCTTATCTTTTCCCTATCAGTCACTTTCCTTTTATACTATCAATTTTTGTAATTGCCTTTTTGTCTCTTTCAGCAAATAAATTTCAGCAACATTTAATTTGAACTCTTTATTACATTTAGCTCTTACCTTGTACAGATTCATTTTTCTTCATTTTAAACCAAATAGAGTACTGGAAAATTGTGGTTGTTGTGTTTATTTGTATTTTTAATTCCCATTGCTTTGCCTAGAAGTCTCTGCTAGCTTTTGTTTAATGACTAGGTCAGTTCCATTCCTGTGGACTTGAAAAAGTTACTTTGATTTAAACTCTTTCAGAAAGAGATATCTACTCGAGCAACAATGTAATAAAAATAGATCTAGGAGCAGTAGACTATTTTCAGTTCCTTTTCATATTTTGATCAGAATATGGTGGTGCCTCACCACCACAAAAAAAGGAAAAACCATAACAACCCACCAATGTCAGCATCAACAACCGAACACTAAACAATTTAACAAGGTATTCAAGTGAAAGATTTACTGGCTACATATAAAATTTTAATTATTGTAGTCTTGGTAAAGTCACTTAAGTAAATATTTTCATGTGTTACTAATTCCTTTCTCTGCCTTACCTTCTGGCTATTATATGAATATCTTCCCAAACCCAAGGCTTGAGTTCATGACCATTAGACAACAGTAGAAAAGTTTTTGCTTTCTTCAGTGGGCTTTGCTTTATCCTTTGGGTTTGGCGTCAGAGATATCAATATGTAATTCTTCATTAGCATTGTGTCATTGACTCAAAATAATTTACGGTGTTCAAGGGTGGATGGAGCTTGTCCAGGTAATGTCTTGATGCAGATGATTGCCTTTATATTCTGCCTATAAGGAAAAGTTATTCTTGATACTCCCTACAAACCAGCAAATGTTCCAGCCTACAGAAAGCAGGTCATCCTCACTAAGAAAATGCATGTCCATAAACAGAGAATTTCCTGCCTGCAGCTGAAGTATTGTGCAAGTGTAAAATCTACTCCCACTAACAATGGGGATAAAGGACTGGATCAAGGTCTAGACATACTAGGACAAAAATGATGCAACCAGAATTTTACTTTTTTACTTTCTATGGCCATAAGAGAACAAACCAAAGAGAACCATCTTTCTACTGTCATGTACTGGGTGCAGGTAGATATTTTCTGAAGTTCTGAAGTACTTTTACAAAGTGTTAAGTTTCTTAATAAAAGAGAGAATAGAAAAATGCCTATAAGTGTACATGTGACAGAAAAGCTGTGAGCAAAACCAGAACTCAGCTCATAAGTACACAGAACCAAAAGAGAGAGAGAGAATTCTAGGTATTTCTAAAGATTCTCACAATACATTTTTATGTAGCAAACACTGTTGTCTCTTCTTCTGGGTGTCAGAAGTGTTGGTTGTAACTTCAGTGTCCTCTGTAACTAGTATTCGTGATTCAGTTCTCCATCTATGAAACAGGGAGACAACAAGTCACCCTGGGATAACACAAGCTACTTTGTAAAGCATTCTGAGGTCACAGTTGGGAAGTGCTACAGAACAGCAATGCACTGTTCATTAATAAAGTCTTTCTTAGCTTAATTTTTTAAAGGGGTTCCACTTTTCCTTGCCCCATTTTTTTGCAGCATGAGCACGTATGTAATTATTAAATATACATAAATGGAGTGAATTTCAAGTGCCAGGAGTGGGCACACACTCTCCTTATTCAGAATTTCATAAGGGGTATTAATATGCAGAGTTGGTGTGTGCACTTGGCAGCTGCACTGACATGATAGAGTGTCAGCTCCTTTGTTAATGATCCGCATAGGAAAGTATCCCACATAGGCCTTGACAATTGACATACCATTACAGTCTATTGCACCAATAATCCATGCATTCAAGTGCTCCCCACTCTTCCAGGCAAACCTGACACAATAGTCTGTAATAGCTCAGTGTAGCATGTGAACAGGAGGCCTTGATATTAGACTGTGATGATTCTGAAAGAGATGATCTAGTCTAGTGTATAAATGATCCATGTGTTATTATAGGTATACTGATCCTCAAGGATCTCTCGATCTGACACTGTGGTGAGTCTTCTAAAAAAAAAAAAATTGCACAGAATATTTGGATTTTAAAACAAAAGCTTTTCTTCTTGAAAAATTACAGCAGAAATGTAGGCTGACATCTCTAACATCTGTGCAAGGAACTGGAGCTGGAAAATGGTAAGAAGTCCTGTTCCATCTTGATGACATTAAAATAGCACCTTCTTCCTCAGTGACAGCTCTCTGTGGATTGAATCACACATGCTGGCTGCTGTGCAAAAATAACCTGTGACTCTTTTAGCGCTCCACAGTCAACAAGCCAAATCTGTCTCTACACCACCACCACTTCTGTGACCACAGCAGAGGAGGCACAACAGGATTAGTTATTACTGCTACCAAGAGCAGTTTAGCAACTCCACACAGCATGGAGCTTTGCCTGCCAGAGAGGTGGGTGAATATTTACTCAGGAAGTACTTACTGAGCTCCCTGTTGTTCCAGTTAGGTTTGTGGCATCCGAATTAGCTAATTTTTAAGCTGGCTTTCATATGTTGACAGCATATTGCAGTGCTTTCAGTGTGGTCATACACTAAACATCAGTGATGTGACAAGGCTTTTTTACCTGTGCCAGCTCTAAATCAACAGGTTCCTAAATTCTGGATGTTACAACAAAAATAAACACTCAAAGGAGTGAAAAAGAACTGATATGCTGATACTTTGTTAGGGTATCCACAGAGAAATACACAAAGCAGTAACACCTGCTGGCAGCTACAGGTCAAGCTAAAAGTTCCCCATTTATTTTCTACCATATTATAACAAGATGCCAATTTGCTTCTTTTTGCTGGATTTTCTACATAACTGTCAGTCTGGTTCAACTACAGTGCTATTGAAGCAGCTATTAAAAGCACATAACGCTTTAAAAACTTTCGTGTGACATCAGCCCTTGATTTTGTTGAGTGTTTGTGTGTATGTTAACATGTGTGTGTTTTGCAGTAATGTGATCCTTCAACACAAAAAAGCAGTATCCAAACAGGGATCATTGAACAACTATCAAAATTCATACCAAGTAAGAGCAAGCCTTTAGACTTTTGTGCGTTGTGCATCCTTTGGTGCATTACCTTTCTGTCATTAAGTCCAATTGGATTGCTGTCAATTTACTTGCTTACCTACTAGTTTCATAAAGTTGAAGCTTCCTGAAAGGTTGTTTTTTGGGGTTTTTTGTAAGTACATTTTTAAGAAGAAATATGTTGGATGGTGATTCAGGCATTGCCTCTATGTTCTGAATGTCTAAGTGGAGAAAAGCCAATTAAAAAAAAAAAATTGCTCTTTCCTTTTCCGTGTTTTATTTGAGATGGGTTCTTTGCCTACATGTTCTCTGAAGAAGGACATTCCTGTGACCCAGACTATACAGAAAGGAGGTAAGGAGATTTTTCTCTCCATAAATCCTTCAAACATTTCTTTTCCTGCTTCTCAGTGACTGAAAGAAATGTCCTTTCTTTGTCAGTTACTGTCAGCAGCTTTCCTGGAACAGAAAGAAATGGTGCTACAGGACCTACATCTTACATTGGATGTTCAGCTCATATGTCTCTCTGTTCTTAAAAAGAAATCTGAGAGAAACTGGTTTTGGTGTCATTTAAACATATGCAAAGTGGATGTTATATGGTACCACTCTGACTTGTACAAGAAAATGGCAATACCTATTATCTACTCAAACTGACTACCTTATTATTGTAACATTCATATGATCATTGTTCAGCAGTCTTTGGAAACAAAGGCTATTTTTAGTTAGTGACTTTTGACATTACTTTAATATGCATTGGGGCCAGTCAGGATGTTCTTCTGGCATTTGTAACAAAACTGTAATCCTAATCATGCTGTGTAGGATTTGACTCACCTGACTACAACCCCCTGAAAGTTGGGTATCTACTCTAAGCTAATCTTCTAGTCTCCATTTAGAGTCAGCAGAGAAGCAGGCACTTCCAAAGGACATTTGATACTATTCTAAAATAGATATATATGACAAAATTAATTGGAAATGCTGATCTTTTACATAGTTATATTTAGGGGACAGGGATTCTGTGCATTTTATTGTGATCCACACATATCATGCTAGAACCTCAAGGTCCCAGCTGGGACTGAGTTTTACTGAACACTGCACAGACATAAATAGATGTATGAGTCATGCCATTATGGTTATCAATAGACTTGGGGGGATTCACACTTTCTAATTTTAGGCACATAACTAGAGTGCTTAAGTGCTTAAGGTCAGTGCCTTAGCAGAAGATTGGACTCATTGGAGGCACTTACTCCCCTTTGTTTATGGTGGAGGGAGTGTCTTACTCTCTTGAAAGCTCTACGTGTATATGTGATTAAGCAGTATGAATTCATTTTTTTTTCTCCCTTTAGTAGCTACTCTGTAGGTCTTGAAGTTTGTTTGCTCTATCAGGGCTACTAAATACCCCAGGTTCACATCCCAGTACTATCCCAAGGAGGATCAGCAGGGCCACAGTCTCTGTCTGAAGGAGGAGACCCCATTTAGAGCTCAGAAAATTGACATATAAAAGACAACAAAATAAGTGAGGAATAAATACCCTCTGCTTTGCTTTGATTTTTCCCCCTTTACATATATTATTTCATGCAAATAATGACATTAATGCTATGCTTAAGGTTGAGTTTATAATTGCAGAAAGTAAAAAATTTCAGATTTAATCTTCCTTTCATAATACAATGGAATATTGAAGGTGAAGTGACAAAACTCCCTACGATTGTTGATCCTGAAATAAGACATTCTTAGATTAATTTTTTTCTATTGTTATCTGTACAAAATTGTTTAGAGTGTTTCTGAGGTCAGCTTTTTCTTACAAGACCCTGCAGTTGGACCAGAATCCTGCCAGTAGCACATAAACAAAGACTGCTCTAGGAAGGGGGTGTGTGGGGTGGAGGAAGAAGAAATGGCCCTTGTGAAAGTTCAGTCAAGTGGAACAGAACTGAAGATTTTTGGTGGATCCTTTTTGTTGTGTTTACTAATTTATCCTTCAACGAGAGTGTAAACATTAGTGACATGATATTATTCTGAGAAGCGTATTGAATTAAGTATAACCATGAACTGGCACTTTTGGAATGCACAACTCCTTGGCATGAACCTTGGGAAATTAAAATAAAATACAACACATATTGATGGTATGATGAGCTTTACTCAGCTTTGAGCACAACACATGTTATTTCTTTTTTATTTGAATTACGTGGTGTCAGACTGGTAAGAATGAAGGAAAGAGCAAAATTCTATTTCATTCAACGTCATGGAGTTCTTGTATGCACAATAGTAAAAGGCAACCTGTTGGTTTGAATCTCGTAATATTTGCGGCTGCGGGCAGAGAAAGCTGGCAAGGAAGCAGGCAGAAACCCCCAAGATGGCGAAAGAGAGAGTTTTATTTACAGAAACTTCTTTATATATCCATTAATAATCTAGCAACCATTGGTCAGTAAAAAATCCACCTCCCAATGTCATTGGTTATAGCTACAGAGCACCTAATACAAACATAGAGATTAAGAAAGTACAGAAAGTGCAGTTTATCTCTATTCTCCATGAGAAAGAACAGAAGGATTTCTAAAACAGTGCAACTACAGGCAACCATCATAGATAAATATATAGTAACCTGTTGAGCTGGGAGACAGGGTATTTTCGTAGTGTTTTATATTTATATTTATTTTTATTTTTATTTTTATTCATTTTTATTTTTTATATTTGTTTTTATTTTTATTTTTATTTTTATTTTTATTTAACAAAGCTTCTACCATCCATGGAGTGCACTGTTTTGCTGAAAGCTTTACAGTCTCATGATAGGCCCAAGGCGCACTATGAGTCAAAATAAAGTTCAAGGGAATTATATGATCATATTGCTCATGTCTGTCCCCATAACTTCTCACTAGGTGTGCATGATATTAGATAGGATTATTTCTAAACAAGTAAGCCCTAGAAAATGGTGGAAGCTGTAATTATATACAAGTAGGCCATAGCTCTGTTACAGGTACTTCAGATGATATTAAGATGAGCTTCTCTAGATAAAAATCCTAGAAATTATCTGCTAGCCGATAAGCAAGCATAATTTATTGTTGTGAGTTACAGTTGAAGCTTGCTATTATAGATGGAGCAGTATTCCAATTAATAATCCTCTTCAGAAAGAGGTGTTGCCCTCGTGAACTATGGTCCAGATTCTAGAGGAATAAATTAAAAAAAAAAAAAAAGTCAGCTTTCCCTGTTTCCTCTTCCTGGTCTTTCCAGACGAAACCTGAAATATGGAAGATATGAGTGATTTTGATTCCATGAGTGTCTTTCAAAATGAGCTATCACACTTAGATGAGCACTAAAGCTGAGCAGTTAGAATGCAGAATTGAAACTTATACTGGTTCATATGTATCTTCATATGAGGATTTTGTTGTGTTCTGATCTCTACAGATAGTCTTAAGAACCTGTTATTTTTCTGAAGTTGCTGCCATATGTTCAGTGGTGTCATATAAACCAAGCTGAAAATTATTAAAATTAATCTGGAATAGCGGACGACTATATGCAACATGCACACTGATTTTCATCACTGTGCTGGTTTTTGAAATGCAGTCCGGCTAAAAGGCTCCCAGGTAGTCATACAAAAGGGTAAGATGTAACAGGATTTCAGTATTCAGTAAGAATTATTCCTGTAGCATACATGGGAATTACAGCTGAGATTTGCTTTGAAGCCATAGTCTGAAATGCTGGTATTTGTATTTAAAATGTACTTATTTGCTTATGTTATATTGTGGACTCTGACAGAGTCCATGCCAGGAGACAGTTACCTGTACAAGATGTATTTAAAATCTCTAACACATAGGACATGTCAGGTAAATACTGATGAAAAGAGCAGCCCTTCTTCACCACCACTACACACTGATCTCAGCTCATCTGATATAATTTGAAATGACAACTGTGTTTTTTACAGCACTAATCCTAGATTTTTTACCCTTTTGCAACAACCTGTATTGAGATATAATGCATTAAGTATGCTACTTCATATAAAACATAGAAATTACTTGTTCATTTTATTCTAAAAATAAAAATAAAACAGTTTTTCTTTCTATTTACTTGGTGTTTATTTACTAACTGCCCACTAATAAGAGTTATAATAGAAAAATAGGTATGTACACCTGCACAAATATGCATATATGCATGTATCCCTTTATGAATATTAAGTAAGGCTACATATACATTATCTTTTTTCTTGAAAAACCAAACACCACAACAAACCCACCAAACAATAGAATTAAATGGACCTCATATCCAAAATAAATTGGCCTAACTGTAAATATGCTAAGGATCATAGAGGATTAACTTTGAAGTAAGTTAAATGTAGTGTAACACAAGCTGTGGAATGAATCTGGGCTAGAACATAAAGACATCCAAATGGTGGCTCACTCAGAACACACTTTCCTTAGGCGTACGCGAGGTTGGTTCCTTGACAATTGTTTACTAGCAGCTTTTAAGACACAAACAGCTGTGAGTGACAACAGTCTGTCACAAAATTTGTCTAAGTTCATGGCAGAGAGCTGCAAACTCTGACACCTACTGAAAGAGGTATCGTATTTGCAAGCAGTCAAAAGTGATTGAAAACCAGATGAATCTGTTAGGATACCTCATGCCATTGAACACTGTTGCCTATGCCAAATATGCATTCGTAATCTACAATCTGTTATCTACTAGCACTGATGCTATAAGGTAGCATTGTTAAGTTTTTTAATACATAGCCATCTACCCTGAAATAAAAACTTGTATTCAATCAAAAAGAAATAAACATGATTCATAAGATTAAACCAACATGTACCACAGATGGAGTATTTAGACTACTCTTTCCTCTGAGCTGCAACACTTTTATATAATTTCTAACAGAATATAGAAAAAACCAACAGTAGGATTACATATCAGGGGAATATGCTGGAAAATCTATTGCCTTTAATTGTACAGAATTATGCTTGGGATAACCACAGTTGTAATTACTTTACATGCATAGGCACTCTGATTGCGTACCATGATGGGCAACAGATTTGGTAGTACTATTTCTGTTATTTAATTATTAGAGTTGGCCTGGAAATGTTCCTCCTTGATTGTAGCTAGCTTAATCAAATATGACTTGAGCATCTGAGTTGGCACAAACCCTGCAGGAAGCCACTGAAATGACAAAGAAGTGAAAAGCTACTCTTTCATTCCTTTACATCTTAATTTGGCAATTTCTGGAAGGACCAAGGAACCAGGACAAGTGCCAGGAAGAGGCGAGGTCTGTGAGCTCCTTTAATGGCAGTGTAAGTAATACAGCAGCGTCTGCTCGAGGGCTTGTCTCTGTGTCGGAGAGCAGTGTCAGTGCAACAAGCTTTACAGATCCCAAGGCTTGCTGTCGCTTTGCAGTCAAGGGCATTTGCAATTAAGGGCATGGGTGCCTCCACTGCAGAGGGCAGAATCACCTGAGAGCGTGACTGTGTCACAGGGCTGCTCCTGGTCACTGTGCGGGTACTGTGCGTCCGTCAAACTTGCTCTCTGTGGCACTTTGCATGATATACTGCGGCAACTTTGCTCCCTCTGCTTGCCAAATCAGCAGTATTTGGTTTACAGTCTTAGGTGCTTTGTGTGAAACACAACCATTACTTGTAGATTTGGGTGTTTATGGCGAGGTGCGAAAATCATATGTGGATGCAACTAAAAATTAAAATATTTTCTTTTTCAATGTTTAATATCAGGAAACCAAACAAAAAGCCTTTATTATTCTCTCTCTCTTTTCCCCCTTAATTTTTTATTAATTGTCAAAACCAAATTAGTATTTGCCTGCTCTTACCTATCCATTAATACTACCTGTGCATTACTGAATCAGGATCATCCTTATGGTCATGGACCCACTCTGGCAAAGAATGTTATTAAATAGAGAAAATCAGATCAGCAAGAGAAAACATGTTTGGCCAGACAAGCAAAGTGATCAGAATAATAAATTCTTCACAGATTAGTTTCACATTTCCACTTATAGTATGTGATTTTACTTCCCACAATAAGGAAACAACAGAAGAGAGTTAAAGAACATCACCTCTAGAAATTGTTCAGTATTACTGAATGCATCTACATTCTGTGTGTTACGTGAAAAAATGTTTACTATGTTTTATTATATTGGTTGAGTGGATCAGTTGGGCTAGCTTTGTGGGTTTTTTCGATTATATTTCCTGAAGCTTTTTTAATGGAAAATCATGAATAATCTATAATAATTGTGTGAAGCTTCCAGGATTATTGATATGTTTTTTAAAAGATGATATATAAATATTTTTACAATAAGTCATTAGAGATTTGCCAAGAAATGTCTTTTGGGGCACTTGAAATATCCTGATTTTTCATGTCACATTTTGTTTATTAATAGCTCTCAAATGTTTGCTCAAGAGACATTTCAAGACCGTATACAATTTGCTCCATGTTTAGCAGGAATAAAAATTTTGCAAAAATAAATGCTCAGTCATGAACAATTTTTGTGATGATGAGAAAAGTCTGATGAGTGTAGTCAGCAATGTTTTGGGGATGAGTGTTCATATAATAGTAGTTTTCTTAGTATTTAATGATACTAAGATTTTTATTAAAATTTAGAGAGTTAAAATATGACTACATATTAGTGGCTTTTAGACTCAGATTAACTCAGTCAAACTCTGGCATAATTTTGCTCCTTCTACAGTCACATGACAAAGATAAATCAGGTAATACAGAAATTGGTCTTTCAATTGTGTGTCTCCTTGACTTTCTTGTGCTTTCTAGATCACTATAAATATGAAATTGTCTCAACATTCTTAAGGAGCTTTATTTATGTGAGCCAATACTTACACTTTTGTTTCTGCCTGTGATTGCAGAACATTTATTAAACAGTTCAGAACTGCTTGCTGAAATTGTTGTCAAGATAGAAATGAGTATTTTTAAGACATTAATAATTTGTTGGGGAAAAAATCATATAAAAATTTGGTCTCCATCTTCACACTGTTACAAGTTTGTTAAAGCAAGATTTCCAGGTCTTTAATTTAATTTATGGGAGTACTGACTGGGCTTCTTCACTGCCTTTATGCAGTTACCACTTTCTACCTTGCTTGTAAATACCTCCCTACTTGCACTGCCTGCAGATCAAAATCCATTTCACTGTAGCATGAATGCTTCAAAGGGTAAGTGATTAACTTGGTAGCCCTCTCCCTCCCACCATTAATTTTGCCCTCCATCCTCCAAAAGGCCCTTTTTACTCAAAAATATTTTACTTGCACAAGAGTATCTGCCATGAGCAGTGAGGTCTTTGCACAGCTGGGTTGATACAGGGTGCACTGAATATTCTTGTGCAGTATTGCCATTGTGAAAACACTGACAGAAGATAATCCCATCAGACTTCTTCAATAAAACACTGAGATAAAATATGTTTAGTCTGAAAGAAAATATGCACATTACTAAGCACCACAGAAATCAGGGGTTTTTATTCTCGTGTGGCTAGCTACAAATATGGGATCTTGCAGGTTGATCCAGCTAGAAAAAGAAATAGGTAATAAACATTCTCAAACATAGTTTTAAAATGTCTTTGCAAATTCAGTTGTGTTTTTGCTTCTGTCACTGACATATGCTGAGAGACTCCAATTATTTCCAGATCCTTCATGGAGTTTAATGCATTTTTTACAACTATCCTAAATGCACAACTGCAGTTTCAAAACCCAGTTTCAATGAACTATTTTAAACAACACACTAAGGAAGCAAGATTAGGAACAAGGAATAGGCCTGTCAGGTAAAAATTTTCTTTCAGAGTAGTGATTTCTGCTATTTGTTTATAAATCATTGCATTTTATTTTAAAAGTATGGGGAAAATTAATTTTCTTGTATTTCTCTATGGTCTCATTAGAGGATTTACTGCTAGCATTACTATCAGTTATTATATGCTAAGGTAGTTCCCATACTACCCAATCTGAATGATCTTATGACTCTATTGCACTCAGTATATACTTACATGAAAGTGACTGTGGTCTGATTTGTTATGAAAAGCCTGATACAGATAGTATAAAATATATCATACACTTCATTAGATGTCTTTTAACAACTTGAAGATTCTTCTTTATATCCCTGATATTAGTATGCAGGGTCTCTAAATGAAAAGAGTATGCCTTGTATTGTTAGAAGACATTCCAGTTTAAATTATCAAGGCTAATATTCAAACAGATCAGAATGTTAACCTTAATTGACTAGTTCTGTGACTGGAGGCAGAGAGAGTGGGTAGCCTTCCCTTCTTCCTTAGTACAAGCCTGGAAAGATCTGGATACCTAAAGAATTTCTGAGCATAGGATTGTGGGTCAAGGCTGAATATAAATCTCAAGTTGTATCACCTGCATTTGGATGAATGTCTGAATGTTTACATTTGTGACTTCAGCAATTGAAAAGTATAGTCCTTTTTTGTCACATGACAAATAGGGTAAATACAATAGAATTCTGTGAAACTTGTGGTATAATGCTCTTTCTCTACAATGATTATCTTTCCTAGTTTAATAAACTTGTCACCTTCACAGCAGTTTATAAAATGTTTAAGCTAATGTTACAGAAAAACAAACTCAAATAATGGTACTGCAGATAGCTAATGGTAAGTGTACTTCAGTATGAATAAATTATGGGAGTCTCAGGGAGCACCAAATGAAGCCATTGTTCGAAGAAAAGAGTCTGCATATTTCCAAGCAAGGATGGGTGCATCTAGGTTCTCTAGGGCGAAGTGACCAGGTAAGGATACTCTGTTATATCCATTACACTAGAGGCCTTTAAAGTAAAGACTCATATTCCTCAATTCTTCCTTTGGAAGAAAATTGCAAGCAGAAAGAAAAAAGGTGCCAAGCAGGACCCAGGGTTCAGAGCTGTGCCTTGATGCAAGTGTTTCCTAACCCCAAGGACATGAGACACACCACACCACCCTGCTTTAGAGACAGTGCTATAGAGACAGACTGCAGGGCTTGGAGAAAGTCAGACCATCTAGATTGGGTTTTTGGTCTACATTACAACATACATTTTAAACTGATAAAGTGATTTTCCTTCACTCCGCTTAACCCAGATTCTGGCCAAGGGAAATCTCACTGTCAGTTTCTTGCCAGGATGAACACCTTGGAAATATAAATAACTTGCTGCGGCTTAAACTCCTGAGCTTG
Source organism: Origma solitaria (assembly GCA_013397895.1). Lineage (NCBI taxonomy): Eukaryota > Metazoa > Chordata > Aves > Passeriformes > Acanthizidae > Origma > Origma solitaria. Next base: position 190,510 of record VZRL01003800.1, read on the forward strand.
CTTAGCTTTTTTCCTTTGTTCTCTTGCCCACTTGTGTACTGTGCATTATACCTTGAACTGCCATCTGTTTGATGTATGTCTCACATTATATCAAATTTATTGTCAAGCATTTACTAAAAAGGGCAACACAGGGCTGCTCTGACCCAGGAACAAATGTAGTTCTGTGTCCTGACTCTTTCCTTTACTACCTTGTAGCTGCTGAAGCAAAATAATAAGCTAATGATTTTGTACCGAATGGGTAGCACAATTAAGATGCTGAGGAAGAAGCTCTTTTTGTTTGTTTGTTTGTTTGTTTTTTCCTTTTTCCTGATTGTTCATTCTATCATCTCTTGGAAAATATAAGTCAAAGTGGTACCTTGACAGGGTATTTCTTCACTCCCAAGTTATTTGAATAAATAGATAAAATAGATCATGCCGGCGTGGAGAATGAATCTATAAATTGGCAGAGACTGAGACAGCATATCAGTCTATACCATTATTTTCTCAAAGATCTGTGCCAGCCTCTACCTGACACAGGACAGGAAAATTTAGACAGACTCTTGGTTTTGCCTACTATGGCCATTCAAAATGGTTGTAGTGAGGTCATTCCAGTCTCTTCTCCCAAGTAAAAAGTGACAGAACAAGAGGAAATGGCCTCAAGTTGTGCCAGGGGATGTTTAGATTGGATATTAGGAAAGATTTTTCACCAAAGGGGTGGTTAAACATTAGGACAGAATACCCAGGGAAACAGTTAAGTCACCATCCCTGGCAATATTTAAAAGATGTGTAGATGTGGCATTTGGGAACATGGGCTAATGGTGGACTTGCCAGTGCTGGGGGTTTGATTGGACTTGATGATCTTAGAGGAGTTTTTAAACCTAAATTATTCTACAGTTCTGTGTTTACAGTATTACTTTGTAGCAAGCCATAGAAATAATTACTGATGAGAATAGTGTCCATTGTGCCAGGACATCGCTGCTTCTTCACCACTTTTCATTTGGTTTTTTTTGTTTAGTTTTATTTTTACTTGTACCACTTACAAGACCTCCTTGAAAACTTATTTTTTATTTTATTTTTTGCCTGGCATATTGATATTCCAGTCCAAGTGCCTGTTCCCCCCAAAATGAATTTCAAGTGTGTAAACAAACTCTGAAAACTCCTTCATGGCTAAACACTGAATTGAGAAGTAGTAAATGAAATAGGCATGAGGAAAATTGCTCAGCTCCTTGGGATGAAAAGGGTCCAGCACTAATCATTGTCCAGTTAGTTTACACACGTTTCTTGCTACGTTGTTATTACTTCTGTCCTTTTTTTAATGAAGCAAACATTAAAGTAATATTATTTCAGTTGAGGGTTGGTATCTATAGCTTATACCTTGTGATGTTAATTAAAAACATAATTTTTATGTACTTATCACAAAGGAAATATCATTTCATTAAAATCCAATTAGATTCAGACAATATCTGTAAAGACTACTGAATAACTGCTGTTTGAACATAGTCTGCTTTGTTCTATTTTCATCACCCGAATAAAAGCAACCACAACAAACAAACCAAAGGATTTCTTTTATTAATCGCTGAGGTTACAGATCCACTCGCATTTAGAACAGTGTTTTATGTGAAAAACATACCAAAGATTTTATGTTTCATGGACTGCTGCATGAGTGACCTTATTTTAGAAAATTCTTATTTTCTTTCCCATATTTATATAATAAAATATATTTATTTTGGAGAATGGATGTCTTTGTATAAACAATTTGTCTCTGATAAAGTAATTCAGCATTTCCACTATTACCAGTATGCTTCATAATTTAATGAATTCCTGCCTGCAAGGTAGTGGGGACTCAGGATAACACATGGTAAGTGAAATAGAGAAGAATTGTTCCTCCATTTTGTCTCACTATAATTAGTCTCTTGCTGCATAGGCCATTATCTTGCCATTGATTTACTCACCAACTTTCCTTGAATATCCTTCTCTATGAACTGAATGAGGAAATTTTTTAATGCAGGATGCTTTTTCTGTATGAGTAAAATTTTATGGGATATTTTTGGCTTTCAGTCATGGGAGAGTTAACAACCAGTGGAGTCAGACTGTCACGCCTTTTTCCAACAGATGAAGAAAACAAAAGGAAAGAGGGAAAAGTGCCACTGAAATTGGGATTTGACTAAGTGGAGTTTTGTGGGTTGACTCTAGGCTGGAAAAATTTTGATCCCAAATGTAGCCTCTGAACTGGATTTTGTTTCTCTGTCTGTTTGTTTGTTTGTTTGTTTATTTAGAAGTTTCTTTTCCTTCTGCTACCAAAAAAACCCCACACAAAAACATCCTAAGGGGAGGAAGGCAGCCAGTGAAGAAGTCGAAAGTGTCTGTGTCAGACAGCTGTTTCGTCTGATTCAGCAGTTGCGAATGAGAGTCACAAAACCTAAGGTGCCCACACAGGAATAGCAGTTGTCTTGTTTCCTATCTGGAGTATCTGTAATCACTGGCACAGGAACGCTGATTCAAGAAGTTTGCAAAGAAAGGCACTGATGTTGATAAGAGCTGGAACAAAATGGTTTTCTTTGTGCTAAATAACTGAAACTGCAACCAAATAAAGATTTTAAGAAAATCTACAGAAAGATCAATGTTTATGTCTTAGTATTTTGCAGACAACAAATAAAATATTTGTTGAAGTTTGCCTTATCTTACTAAAAAAAATAGTAATTTTATTTTAGAGTAGATTGCATTTTGATTATCTAAGTCATTGGGGAAGAAGGAAAAAACTGCTGCTCATCGGCATAGTAGGACTATGTAACAAAATGGGATTTCCTAGTTTTGGAGGCACTAGTGGCCTTTTGGGAATGTGGTAACAATATCAAGACAAGAGGGAAGCCCATGTATGCTGAGATTGAAGAGAAGTGCAAGATTGAATTAAATAGGTTTATAGTTAAATACAGTGTTCATGAAACCAAATGAGAATTTATGAGACCAATCTTCCTCATGATTAATACAGAAAATAGGATGATAAAGAAAAATATATTTTAATGGAAAAGCAAATCAACATAAGATTCTATCAGAGGATATATTTATTTTGGTCTTGACTGAGCAAGAGCACTTGATGGCAAAAATAAAATTCTTCTCTTCTTTTCAATAGTGTGCCTTACAATTTCTGAACTTAGAGTCTTCTTCTTCTTTCTTATAGTATGCCCCACATTTTATGAAGTGGCGGGTATTTTGATTTTGGCCTCAGTTTTAACTCCTAATAAAACTTTGAAATAATTCAGCTCTAGACCTCAATTTAAATTCTGATGCTTAATTCAGACTCAGCAATTAAGTTTGTAACAGCAAGATCCATGGACAATTTCAAGAACAATATGGGATGCAGCTCTGGCAGAGTCTGCTTGGTTTTGCTTTGACATCATCTGCAGAGACATCCTCAGTGAATGAGCGTGACAAATAGTGTTTTGTTGAAAAGAGCAGTAACAGAGAAATAACTTCTTCCACTTCCCACCCAGACTGGGCCAAGGGCCAGCCCCACGCCTGATCCTGCCATCGTGCAAGAGGGCCAGTTAGAGAAAAAACCCCCACACACCCTACTGCATATTATTACTGTAACTCTTAATTCCTGGAAGTCAGCATGGAATTGGAAAGCTGCTGAACAATTACTAAATAAATAAAATCTAATAGATAGGCTTCACCAATCATTTCTGGCAAGAAAAGCTACATGAAGCATAATGTATCCTCTGCTTTCATTTGGAGAACTGTAGCTTTTGTTTCCCTTGTAAAACTACATATTTTGCCAAAAGTCAAGCTGCAATGGATATTTGATAGGAGCCTGACCTGCTAGAAATGGTTATTATGTATTGTCAAGACAGAAATAAACCCTGGTAATACCAGAACAGAGCCTGATTCAGTTCTGCTGATGGTCCAACCACTCTTTTTCATTTTTACATCTGTGGGTATTTTTGCTGCACAAAACCCCTCAGAATATAATCAAATATTATAATACGGACCCCATTACAAAACAGTAGCATTCACACTGACTTCTCTGAGCAGTAGGCAATTTTTCCATTAGCAAATTAAACTTGGAGCTGTGAGAAACTTGCATTGTTCACGTATTTGTGTGAGAGAAGTGATAATTTCATTACTACTGTATTCAAAATTCGATTCAAGGTGGAATGACATTTTCTTTTCTTTAGAACTGTCATATTTTGTGGGGTATGACTCAAAGCAGAAATGATTGTGTTCTTTCTGTCATCTTGTTAAATCTTAGGGTTTCCAGGGTATTTGAAGATTTAGTAAAGAGAAGGTGCTTTTCTCATAGGTCATACTGTCAATATAAAGACTTAATGAGTGAAAATAACATATTTTAGAAAGATCCCTTTTAACAGTACAGGCGATTATGTTAGTTCAGTGGAGCTACAAACTTAACCTTTTTAAGGAGGACAAATTTTCTGTTGCTGTTTTACTTCCACCAGCCCAAAACAATTTGTCCATTAAGTTTACTTCCTCTGTTTGTAAAAGAAAGAGGACATGGCTTGAAGGTCACAGCCACAAGAACCCAAAATCATAAGAGTGGTACACTTCAGGAATCAGCTATACAGAGATGAATCAGCAGATTTGGCCAGTTTATCTTTACCTCCTCTCTTCAATAATGACAGCGGATCTGCATTTTACTATTGAGCTGAAGTATAACCTGACCAGAATTTTTAAGAGAAACTGTAAAACCTGAAATAAATTCAGTTCAGGTCCTCTTGAGAAAGGAAAACTTAATAAGCTATTCTAGGGAATGCATTTCTGCATTTTAAACTTTTGATTACGTGGTCAGTTCACTGCTTTTACCTCACTCTGCTTAATGACATCTTTGGCACTGTAGTGGAACATGCTGTAGGAAAATCTCTGAGTAGATGTAGAAATTACTGGCAATACTTGAAGCCTATTCCTGTGAGTTTTTATCAATTATAAATGGTCACTGATATAAAAACTCCATGATTTTGATAATTACCTTGATCTTTTGAGATATATTCCTCACTAGAGAGAAGCTAAGAAATCATGATCCAGGAAATAAAAATACTAAAGAAAGTTAAAATAAAATCTTGACAAAGAAAAAAAAAAAAACCCAAAAGCCAAAAATCACAACAAACAAACAAATAAAACAAAAAACAAATAAACAAAAAAACCCCACAAAGAACCAACAAACAAAGCAAAACACAAACAAACAAACAAACCCCAAAAATTTCATATTTTTTCTGCCATCCCAGAGCAGCTACATAACCATGTTTTGGGGTGTATTCTTTTGTGGTGGAGGTGGTGGTGATGGTTGATTGTTGGTTGTGGGTGTTGGATTTTTTTTTCTGGTAACTTGTACAGGAAACATCCTCAGTAAAAGTATCATGGGAAACACAGGACCACAAATATGTTAGAACATACAGGTTAGTCTCACATTGTACAACATTAAAGTCTGTTATTTAATTTCTTTCTTTCTTTCTTTTCCTTCCTTCCTTCCTTTCTCTCCTCTCCTCTCCTCTCCTCTCCTCTCCTCTCCTCTCCTCTCTT
>VZRL01003800.1:196209-383109 GCA_013397895.1 Origma solitaria
CCTTTCCTTTCCTTTCCTTTCCTTTCCTTTCCTTTTTCTTTCTCTGAAGGAAAAAATAAGCAGCCAACAAAGAAAGTCAAGACAATTTGAAAAGCTGACAGATGGTAAGACATTGTGTCAGCAAATATGAAGAACTGGTGATGTGGAGAAAGTTGCAAATGCTCTAACTAAACTTGGGACATTGCATCATAGACAGTCAAACAGTTTAACAATATTGATGGCCAAGAAAGCGGAAGAGATTGAGTTATATCTGAGGAAAAATTATATTCTAGAAGGTGGTAGACAGACTTTGGAAAGATGTTTAAGGTATATTTCCAGGATGGGTTTCCTGTAAGTCCATAAAGGATCTCATAAATGCAAAAAATTGTAATTTCTTGGGGTTAGAAATTAATTTGAGTGTCTATTTGGATTATTCCCCCTGCTCTTCCATGGCCATCAGAGAACTGCAAGGTTGAAAGATGAACCACATTTCATAGTGTGTAGTGTCAGAACATTTATAATTTTCCCAATAGTTTCCGGGTATTCCAAAGACAGCTACACCTTCTGCCTTGACCTGTCCTTCTCTCTTGCCCCAGAGACAAAGGAACAGCAAAGTGCTACAGGGCTCTAAAGTCATCCTGGACTCCTGCCTGTGATCATGCTCAGAAGCCAGGAATTACACAAGTAACATGATTAAGACTATCAAACTATTTTTAGGTCAAACTCTTCCCTTCACATGATGCTGGTGGTGCTTCTTTACCATGAGCAGTGATTGCAGCATTTCCAGCCTCAGCTGTTTCAGAACCAGACGAATCCTTACACCCTGTAAAGTACACTAGAAATTGCAAGATTTTTCTTTTAATAGGGCTGGTTTCTTTTTTTTTACAATTTGTATAAAGGACCTTACAGATTGCAAGATTTCTATTAAGCAGGACTCTGTTTTCATTTCCCATCTGGGTTTCTTTGAGCCTTATATATTCTGTGGGGTTTTGTTTTGTTTTGTTGTTTCATGGGGCTTTTTTTGTTCTTTTGTCACACTTCTCAAGCCTTAAAGCTTTGATTTTATGTATTTATTTATTTTTAATGAAAGCAGAGATTCTAATGTTACCAAATGAGTACTGGAGCTAGGGTTTTAAATATCATGAGACTCATGATAAAATCACTGGAGTTGGCAACACTGCTTGAATTTGGCACAAGATCCCAAAGCTTTAAAGAAAAAGTGTGACTCATCAAACTTGCCTGGAGAGTTAAGGGAGCTGGGGGCAAGGGCTAATGGGGCTATCCTTCCATTTCAGTACTTCAGAGAAAAATCTACAAGATGCAGTCCAGTAATTGTGCCAGGAAAAGAAACTGCTTGCTATACAGAGAATAACAATTTCTAATTATGTAATGAAATTAGGGGGAATGTAGAATGGCAGAATTTAAAACAAAAATATAAACATTTCCAATGGTACAGAAATATTTTAGGAAAGAGATGGCAGTTCATAGGCTGGAAAAGTACCTCACCTTTATGTGATATAAAACATAAAATTCTAAATAGTCTTTACACATTTGAAATGTTCTTCTCTAATGATCTTTCGTTTCCAGACAAAGTGAAATACAGAATTTGGTCTTATGTTTTCTCAGGGGAATTGTATGTATATTTGTCATAGTTTTGATCTGCCACCAGAAGCTAGCCTTAACTTACTGAATTATACATGACAAAGCATTATATTAAATACATTTACAAGTGTTAAGTCAGAAAAATCTAGTCAATTTACTTGCTGTTTTACCTTTCTGTAGGTGTTGTGGTCTTTTGTTAATAAGCAGGACTACCCTCGTAAGCTAAACAAGCCCAACTATACAAGATAAAACTGGACAGAGACCTTTCATTAACGTGGTTTTCTTCATTCTCAGTTCTTGAATTCTTGAGATTAAGCCTTTTTGTAGAAAATTTATTTTTATCAAGATTTCCACTGGGAAATCTTTTCCCATGCCCATTTCAGTGAAAAAGTATCATATTCAGGTCTTCGTAAGAGCCTTCTGGCCAAGCCATGCAAAAGGAAAGAATCTCATGTTCTTCTACTCTAAGATAAAGTTATCTCATTTCTAATTTTCCTTCACTGTTAGACATAGATGAAGACTCTCTAACGCAAATCTATAGAGATTTGAAGGTTGATTGGATGTTAGCTTGCTATTTTTGTTGGATTTGGGGTTTGGGTTGTTTTTTAGTTTGTTTTTTTTTTAATTGGTTGGTTGGTTGGTTGGTGGTTTTTTGGGTTTTGGTGCTTGGGTTTTTTGGTTGGTTTTTTTTCATACTGGGCTTGGTATTTTTTTTTTTTTAAAGTCCTTAAAAAGATTTACATTTGATCTCATATTGAGTAGGGAAACCAACATTCCAAGTAGAGCCATACCTTGTGGCTGCCTAACTTTTGTAGTTTACAGAGTTCTCTGTATTTAAAATGTCTCCTCTTTTTCACAGCACTTGAAGCACACAGGAATGTGTGAATCAATATCTAAACCAATAAAGATTTGTGCTTGTAGCAATATCTCTTTTTTAAATATGTGTTTTAAAATAACTATGTATTGGGGTTTGTAGGAGCTTGTGTTGTTTAGTTTGCTAATAGCCACCAAGATATGTTATAGAAGTGTTCCTCTGGATCTGAAAGAGAAGATGTTGACTCTGTTCCTAACTCAGAGTATTCACCAAAGAGTTTTAAGGATCCTTCCCTCAGAACAGTTACCTGACACAGGCCAACAATCTGGGGGCTGCAATTTACTGCCTGGCTAGCTGCAGGCAGTCTCTTTGCTGGGTTTTTACCATCCCACCCTCCTGTAGGAGCATAGCATAGATCCTGCATGGACAGCAAGCAGTTTTTATATACAGTATAGGGGAAGAGAAGCTCTGTTTCTGGAGGGGTAAGTACTGAGAACTCTTGGTAAAGAAGTACTTGCCACTAACATCCTGTTTCTTTCTGTGCCATGCACTTACTCCATGCCATAGGGTGGTAATGACCTGCAAAACGTCAAGCTAAATAACTGCATTTTTTAGTTGGCATTGTACAACGCAACATTTGAACCTGGAGGAAACAAACTGGTTCTGTATAGTTAATTAAAAAATGCTCAATCATTTTAATATGCATAAAGTTTACAGGGCATTTTCTTACAGGCTGGGAAGTTATGTACCCAAATTTCAGTTCAGTGTGAATTTTATGACTTCAGTTTTCAAGCCCAGAAAAGTCTCATCCAGTGAAAGTGCTGATAGTCCTCTTATCACAGACACTGTAGAAGGTGCCACTGTAATAATCCCTGCTTCTATAGTCATAGTCAACTTTTTTATACCCTATAGAAGTGGTAAATAATATTGGGACAAAATGAGTTAGGATACTTAGGATTCACTGTAGCAAAGAGAATCAGAACAACAAAAGCACTCTCACTGATGAAATTGGAAATGTTTTTTTTTAATTAACACTTCTAATTAGAATTTAACATCTCACTAGCTTCGTATGGGATTTTTCGCTTCCTTAACCTCACGGAAACCTATCTATTGGCTCTAAATAGGCAGTCACTTACCATGCACCACTTGAGGATTTCAATTAATCCCAAATCCTCTAACTTTGGTGTGTGAACTTGCATTTTTCTCTGCATGCCATTCCCTCCTGTTTCAATTTTCTTACTAAGAACCTTCTCAACAGTTTTTTTCTTCTTCAATTCTTTGCCTCTCTGTTTACCTTTCTATTTAAAAAACTGTAGTATTTTGATTTGAAATTATGGGAGAATTCCATATGTATGCAGGCATTGGTCAGGACTGCTTAACATAGCTCTGGAAAGACAAGCAGCTAGAGAAACTGTGCAGAAGCCAGAAGAAACTAGCCTCTGTCAAAGCTGAATTGGGAAAAAATGTAGGTGTCATGAAGATACTTGACTAAATAAAAAGGTGTCTATTTTAAACAAGACAAATGTATATTTTTAATTGCATTTCTCCTTACATTATAAATGTTAGTATTTTTTTAAAGCCATCTTTGGCTCTAATGAAACTTACCCCTCAACCACTAGCAGGGTTTTGGATTTTTCATGTATAATCTAATGTTAGTTTACTTGAACTCTCGCTGTGAAAGAATCTACATTCTCTCATCTGAAATAGAATTATTATTTTAAAAGGAATCAAAGACATTAATAAACCAATAAAAAAGATTGGGAATGTTAAATAATTTAGGTTAGAATGGAATTAATTGATTCCCAGCTCTGTGACTATGGCCATTTTAAAGAAATGACAAGTTTGTCATCCTGGAGATGTGACAGATTATAAATTTCTCTGTAGCAGCAGGGAGGGAAAAAAAAAAAAAGACCAAAACTCATGGTTTCCTTGCATTACTAATTTACCTTCCTAATGTGTTGAGTACTCAAGTGCCTCACAGACTGATCACTAGTCAGTCCTCTTCTATATTAGCTACTTTTGAAGTGAGTTTACTTTGATGGTAAAGAAAGCAAAAAGCTTGTCTACCAAGGGTTCTTTATGACTCATTATTCACAACTAGCCTGGAGTTTGTCTTGAAATTTGCTCATTTGTTAAAAATGTGACCATGGTGGCACTTAATAGCACAATTGTAGACTAGCACCTAAGGTCCTTTTGAAGTTACATATTTTAGAAAATATATTCTGTGTTACAGATTTTCTGTTTTATTTTCAATTGAAAAACTCAATCACCACTCCAAGTAAACCAAAAGTCCTCTAATTATAAGCATATGAACTGTCCGGTTCAAAATTCTCCATAAAAACAGTTATAGGACTTAATGGAAATCTTTTTGCTAGGTGTCTTATAATGCATCCTGAAAATTCAAGAGGGAAAATTAGCTACAGGTCTATAAAACACTGATGTAAATAGATAATGAGAATATGATTACAATTGAAATTTCCTCATATGATAAATAGTAACCTCAGTCTGCTTGCATCTATTATAGCCAGAAAAAAACACATAGAAATACATCTCAAATGTTGATTCTTAGACAACGAAGCAAATCAAAAAGTAGGGTTTTATCATTATCCTGTTAAATTTCTTAGAAGAGTCACACTAACCTGGAGATTGTGTGCATCTCAGTCTATATCCATACAAAAAGGTCTTCATCTGGAGTAATTTATCTGATGAAATACACCTTGAAATAAATCTTCATCTTTCCACTGACAGTGGAAAGCCACTTTCCGCAGAGTCTAGATCTCCAGTGGTCACTACACATAGAGATATACAAGAGATATACAAGGTTTCCACAAAATTCTATATTAGTCTTCCATTTTTTTGTGTCTCATGTTTTCTCATGTACAGAATACTCCCCAAGTAGGGCAACATCCATGTTCTTCATCACAAGAAAGGAAAGTCATAGGATCATGTAACTTTACTGGTAACTTCCAATGCATTACTTTGCCTTGCACTGGAGGTTTAGTTTGAAAAGTGAATTGTTTTTCTATGTAAGCACATTTAGGCAAGAAATGTTACACTGAATTGTCTTCCATATGCAGAAAGACCACACAGAAATATATGGAAAACTGCTTACACAGTGATCTGGCAGATGTTATACAGCCCTTTCTCTCTGAGAGAGATGGATGAGAGTTAGAGTATCATTTATTTGGATGTCCATGCAGTGTTATAATTAGGCAACAAGGACAGACAGCTGAGACACAAAGTGAACACTAGAAGACACTCATCAAGGGTTCTACAATGATTTCTCATTTGTCTTTGCTATGCAAAAATATCCATTGCATTGTATTGTATGGGCGCTCCCTGTCTGCACAGAATCCTACCAAAGCCAAAACCAAGGGATCCAAATAACACAGTGTGGATGGTAAAGGGAGAGAGAGCACCATATCTTGGCTAGATTGACATGATTGATCTCAGTTGTTGTACCCTCTCAATGCATATCAAGAATATCTCATTCTGTCTCTGACTTTCAGAATGTTTCCCACAGATCGGTAGAAAACAGCTTTGGATCCAGCCTTTTTCAAAAGTGGTTATAGAAAGGCACAAGTTAAAGCTACACTACGGAAGAGTCAGGCTGGTCTTTGTTGAATATTGAGAAACTTGCATAATCGTGAACAGAATATGATATATTGATAAAGGATTGTGATTGCTTCTTGTTTTCCATCCTGAAGAAGCAGCTGGATCATCTGGAGGATGATACAGAGCACAAAAACTCTGGTTGTGAAGTGAGACAAATTTGACAGGGTTGTATCAGGCTTTCAACCAATGTTCCATCATTATAAGCTTGCCATCTTCAAGGTTGGACAGACCTATAAATATACAGAAAAGGTGAAGCATGAGACAGTTGTACAGTCCTTGTAACACGTCGAAGGCATTATGTAGAGTGTGCGAATATTGGTCATGGGTGTAGGTGTTGCCTCTTCAAATTGATGGCTGGGATGGTCACTTCTGAATTTTCAAAAAGTGGTGCTCAAATCACATTAGCAAGCACACTCTGATGCAGTTTGTTCTGATACAATCTGACTGTCTGTATTTCATGTTTTTTCTATGCCACTTATAGCTCCTGAAGTCAGAGAAGAGCTCTTCATTGAGCATAGTTTCAACTGCATGCCTGTTCACCTTGCTGTCTTTTACTAAAATGATTTTGGTATGAGAAAATCCAAAGAGGTAGGTGTACCATATTTAATGCTCTTTTTACACTCAACTTGGGTTCTCTCAGCTGACATTTAATATTAAAAATTTCTTTCTGACAGGTCATAGGCATGCTAACAGAAAATTCTTCTCTGAGAAACAGAGAGATGATGCAAGTGCTAGCCTTGTTCCCCTCCGCCCCAAGTGTATCTTTTAGTTAGGTGATGAAACTCTTGTTAAATACATGAAAATTGTATTTTTTTGATTCTAGATATTTTCCAGCTATCCATTACAAATGTGGATGTACTGCTTAGGAATAACTAGTCAGAGACTAATAGACAGAAACCACTGAAAGAAAGGCTTCAGCAAATGCATGCTGGAGTCAGTCTTGGCATTAATATATCAACTTGGGAAAACCAACCTGCAAGGATATCAGAAAGCACCTCCTTCTTCCCTCACGCTTTCCCATCTCCACTCAAAAATCATCAACCCATTTCCTATAATGCCAAAAAAGCAAAGGGTAAAGAAAATAGGTCCAATAATTCTTTCATATTGATCAAACTCTACCCAACACATTCTCATTCCTCCTCCTTCTTATTAGTTCTAGTCATTCTCCCTGTTTTCTTTGTGCTCCTCTCATGGATAAACGGACCCTCTTGTCCTCCCATTCTTTCATTCCATTTTGTACACTTGTGAGGAAGAATAATTTTCATCTTCCTGTTGAGGACCTGTTCTAATTACATTCAAGCTCCTCTAGATATTACAAGTGTCCCTGAGAAAGCCATCAGCACAGTAACAAATTCATTGGGCCTGTAAAAATCATCTGCCTCTTAGCTTGCATTGCCTACAGCTCTTTTGGCAGAACCTGTTTGCTCTCCATGGGGAGTTTGTGCCTGACTCTGCGCGTCTGAAGGGCAATATTTGCTCATTCAGAAAAATAGCTGTGTGAGGAATGAGAGGTGAGGGATAGGGACCACAAGCTTGACTTCTCTTATATGCAGAGAGGAGCCATACCTTTCCTGATTCATGAAAGGATGCCTGTGCTGTTTACTAGGGCAGCATTTCAGGCCAAATTCAGCCCTGCTGTGAATGGGCACAACTCCACTGGCTTTGTACAAAGGCTGCCTTCCTGAGAGCAGAACAGGGAAAGCTCTTTGAACAGTGCCAATAATTGCTTCTTTTTTTTTTATTTTTATTCATTTTTAAAAGACAGTGGAAGATCAGAGGCAGCAGCTACAATCCACAGTCTACAAATAGCATTAGTAAGAACACAAATGAAAGGCTTTGTGCCACAGTTATACAGCACATCTAACACAAATAACTAGACAGTGAGTGGTTGTTGATTAGTTATGAAAGAGTGTAAAGGGCACAGGCAAAAGCTCTTCTGCATAAGTCTCCTGTGCTGGGGAAGTAGATGACATTTCTGATGAGGGGCCACTGGAGGGATGGGATGCAACTATAAGAAGTGTTTAGAAAGAAACAGCAGAGGTTTTAAGGAAAATTCTTTCCATTGCTACTTTTGGAAGGGCTTTGGACTATGTTTTATTCAGGGCCCGGGTGTGAAAGGCATGCTCTAGTTTAGTGAGAAGAAAGCTAGGGAAACTGTGCTATTGGGAAATAGGTGGAAATTCCCATTACATGCTGTCCATAGTTAGCTATTTTGACCCAACATACAGATTGTGTAATGCATATAAGGCAAACCCAACCACACTGCTAGTGTAGCCCACCAATCTATTGAGGGCAGCTGCCCTGAGCTTTTCAAAAATGGTAATGTCTGACCTTAAAATAGCCAATCATTTTCCTTTTGCACAAAAATGTAGTAAACCTGGATAGTTTCCCCTTAAGTAATATTGCAAATGTGATTGTTTCAGAAATAAAACAAACACTCTACAAAGTTCTTTCAGGCATTGCTCTGGATCTCAAAAAAATTGGCATTATCATGAAAAATTAAACATAATTTTATACTTTTTTATGTCAGACAGTGTATTATTTTGTGTGGACCTTCCTCATTAAGACCAAACTTACAATGAACTTTTTATGGCAGTGTGCTTTTATTGAATATTATGACCTGTATAGGTTTAATCAAGTCAGTGAATACATGCAACATATTTTCATCTTTATCTACTCATCTTTTTTTTCATTTTTATCTGTTCTGCATGCAGCTATTCCTCAGTCTGTCCCAGATAAGTGGACCCGGAATTTGGAATCTCTCATGATCTTTAGTACTCTAGTTTGCTGGGGTTCAGAGCTCTGGAGGAAATTTTGCTACAGCCCTTGTTAGCAGGTGATTTACTGTCCTGCAGTTTTCTCAAAGACTTTGCTAAAACATTCAAGGTAAAGCACTGTTTATCACAAACAGTGATGCATAATAGCAGGGGCTGACCAAGTTGTAATTATGTCACCAAAAAATCCTGCAAATTTATCAGACCATTAGTGAGGGGACACATTTGTCTGCCGTGTGTATTCATCTGCCACTGAAGTCATATTTATAGGATTGCTTTTTAAAGTGAACATAAAGAATGTCCGGGAAACCTGCACTCAGATGAAAAACTGCATGATTGCTTTCATTGTTGCCAGCTTCCGAACAGTGGACATCACAGATTTTCATTCAAAAGCAGCCAAGAACTCTTTACAACTTTGCTCACAGCTAAGTCAAGGTTTAAAGGAAGATTTGAGGGTGGGATAAGTCATGGCAAAGTCTTCCTTTTGGGAATGAATGACCCAGTGTCTTACGTGGTAGAGCTCTGCAATCACGCTTTTTATGTGTGAACCTGATCACTTAGAAAAACTTCTTTGCTCCAGTTTCTCCCAACAGATTATTTCTTTGTGGACTTGGAAAGCAATAAATGCATGTTTATGTTGTATGCAAGCTGTAAGAAGCCTCAACCCCAGGTCTCTTCCAAATTATGGGGCAAAATAAACAATTAGCTGGAATAACATTAAACAGTACCTGATAATGGAGAAAAAAAAAAAAAAAGATGCATGACATGCTGCTTCTGCAGGAAAAAAGATTAGCACCATCTTACAAAGCTATAAATTCTTCCAATTTAGTTATGCTGAGCCACGTAGAACAAAGAGCCACCAGAATGTAAGTTCTTCTGTCCTGGAACATTTTTTATAATAATTATATTTAATGCAATACATTGGAGATATAATGACACATTTTGATGCCAGACCATGCTGAGCCTCTCTCTTCCTTGCTCTTTTTGTCTGCTGCTACTTCCTGACTTGTTCATCACACACTCACAGGTCCTTTTTCTCACAGATTTCAACATTCAGCAGTAACCAGGCATACTGACGCTGCTCTATGCCTCCTGTTTGCTTTGAAATAGCTCATGCTAGTTTACCCTTGCCATAGCTCACCTCTGCAGCTGTAGGAAGGTATGCTGTGTTCAGGTAACACTTGCATTTTTTATCTCCTTACCACTGCAGATAGTTGTATTATAAATACACAAATAGCGATAAAGTGAGGATTTTTTTCAACAGGGTGGAAGATCGGTTGGTTGGTGTTTCTTTTGTTATATAGTATACCATGCTTAGCTATGAAATATGGTCCTGTGGGGAAATTAAATTATGTATATAGGATTGGTAAGTGTGCTAAACCTCTTCAGAATGCTTTGGATGTGCTCTCCTTCATTCTCTCTCCCTCTGGATGTCATTATTTTGCTTCTAATAAGGGCCCGTGCAGGTTGTCTTTACATCTCAAATTCTCTCCAGCTGAAGGTGCTGGAATGTCAGATGCTCACTTCCAGCAGGACTTTCTATTTCTCACTATTTTTAGGCTACAGAAAAATATAACAACAACTTTTTATAACAGTGAGCTTGTAGATAATCAGAAAATATATTACAGAATAATCTTGCTCTTGGGAAAGAAATAAATAGTGACAAAAGTGACCTTGAGGTCCTATAAGGAACTGAGCGTGCTATAAGTAAGAAAAATATGTATAAAGGAATTTGACTGGATTAGGATATGCTACACTTAACAGCTTGAGTGAACACATGCATCAATCTCTTCAGCACAGTTTGAAATTGTTGCAGGTGATAATAGCAATAGCTTATTTTCTTCTTTATTGTAAATGATGTAGGACTTTTGTGAACACTACTAAGAAAAGTTGTATCTCAAACTCTCAGAAGCCCAGAGCTGGAAGCAACAGATCTAAAACTGTGAGATGAGCAAGTCTAGGAAACACCTGAAAACATTAAGGAAAAAAAATCTTGAACACTTCCAAATTTAGAAGAGTAAACACAAGTTCCACCATACATGCCATGAGGCCTCATTGTTATAAGAAGATTTGCTGATTGCGTGGGTGAGACCAATTTAGTCTAACTGGCAGACCAAGCTGATGCTGAATTTTGACCTTCTGACTCTCTACAGCCAGTGAGGCATTAATTACATTATTTTCTGTTTCATTAAGCAGTAACTGTTGTGCAATTTTTTTCTCTCCTCTTTGTGAAGTTTTTTTCCTCCTCCTTGTGAAAATTCAAGAGATAACATAAGTAAGTTCTTATGTCTCATATTTGGAATCTGTCCGGAGTGTTTATAGTAGGGTTTATGACCAAATCATATTACTCTTGCTAAATTCAATGGGGCAAATTTGTCAATGTTATCATGCTTGTTTCAGAATGAAACTTTTTCTGGATGCATCAAATCCATCTCACAGCTTGAGACAGAACAGGAAAAGACCTCAGAAAGATTTATAGAATCACAGAATATTCTGTGTTGGAAAGGACCCACAAAACCATCAAATCCAAATCTTAGCCCTGCACAGTACATCCCCAAGAGTCACACCCTGTGCCTGAGAGCACTGTCCAAATGCTTCTTGAACTCTCTCAGGCTTGATGCTGTGATCACTTCCCTGGAGAGCCTGTTCTAGCGCCCAAAAACCCTCTGAGTGAAAAACCTTTTTCTAATATCCAACCTAAAACTCCCCTGACACAACTTCAGGCCATTCCCTTGGGTCCTGTCACTGGTCACCAGAAAGAAGAGATCAGTGTCTGTCCCTCTGCTTCCCCTCACAAGGAAGCTGTAACTGCAATGAAGTCTCCCGTCAATCTCCTCTTCTGCAGGCTGAAGAGAGCAAATGACCTCAACCCCTCCTCATATGGCTTCAGATAGATTAAAGCCTCTGACAGGCTCTCTAAAAGAGTTTTTCTTATTTAGAGAGCTGAGAAAGGATTTCAGGCTTTCAAAAACCTATTAATGATTTTAAGGTAAGAGATAGTGTTATAAAGCGCAGCAAAAAAATTCTGGAAATTAAAGCCTCGTTTAACATAAACCAACATGAAGCAGCTCAAAACTGCTGCTTTTGAAAACATAGTTTGATGACCTCACACTTATGAGAATTCACAGGAACTTCCAGGCTCTGACATCCAGAAAATCCCAGGCACTCTCCAACTGTAAGCTGCAGCTACATTAGCAATTTGGCTGTAGCTGCACAGTGAATGCCCACAGGAGTTCCATAAATACACTGTCCATCTTCAGTTGGACACAGTGATTCACTCAGTTCTTGGCCAGATTGTTGGAAGCAGAGGCCCCTGTCATCAGTTCTGGACAGTTTATATGGAATTACAGCTCCTCCTTGGACCATTTCTCCCATTTGAAAAATTGCCATAGTGAGTTCTCCAGCCTGCCAAGTTGGCAGACTCCGTCCTTGAAGCTGGAGAAGAGCCAGAAATCTCTGCGCAATTGTGAACCTCCAGTCCCAGTCAGTCATAGCCTCTATCAGCACTCTTGCTTATGTTCATGGAGGAACTTCCTGATCATAATTTGGGCTCAGCCAAAATCTGTCTTCATTTTAGGAAAATGCTGAGCAGGGTCCTATTAAAGTATTTGGATAGACTTATACAGTAGACCTAGTCTCTTGATAGATTTCCTGGAGAGTAAAAGAGCCTTACTAATAAAATATGCTGCGGATTTCTTTCTCATATCTTTTCAGCATGAAGGGACATAGTCTAAATAGCAATAAATGACTGAGAAATTGCCTGCTACTATGACTCTCATCTGTTTATTTATAATAAAGTCAATCGGTAATTTTGCTAATTTCAGCAGCTAAAAACCTTTCTGGAACTTTTGCATGCCAGCTTTTTCTAATTGTTTGGATACTGCAGGGGCATGAAGAGCTATTGGAATTCTAAGAGGTATACAGCCACATGTGAAAGCTCGTAATAACATTTTTCCTTATCCTGAAATGCATAGGTAATTGAAAAGGAAAGGTTTGTAGAAGATTAAGAAAATGGGTGGAATGGTGGAGATTACTAATGAAAAATAGTGGGTCTAGTTGAGAAGCTGTGAAGTTGAATGGCAGTTTTCCCTCCTTCTGATTTAAAAAATGCAGGGAAAGGAATTTTCTGTGGGAGTTATTTTCTCCTTTAATTCTGTGCATCTGCTTTCTCAGAGGAGGTGAGGTCTGGGCCAGTGGATACTCTGGGAGCAAGCTGGTGTACACCTATTCAAAAGTCTGTCTCCACTCAAGTCAGTGGCCAAAGTTCTGTACATTTCAGTGAAATCAGGGCTGCATTACAGAGTTAGGAGCAGCTGCAATTGCAAATCCATCAGCAGCCAGAATGCTGCAACCTGCAAGTTATTTAACAAAACTAGACGAACAAATGGATGAAGTTTACTAGTGTTAGGTTATGCAATTAGAGGCTAATTTCAACAAAGACAGAGGGTCCTCTGAGGCATGGGGGCAAGTGAAATATCCCCCAGTACCCTGGCCAAAGAAAGAAACATAAGTCCCTGCCCTGATCCATCACAGGGGTTATTAGACACACAAGGCAGAGTGAGACCCACCACAGTGAGCTAATGGAGACAGTCTCCCAGGCGCTGTGGTTTAACCCCACAGCTGCCCTCGCTCCCCCACCAACAGGATCCAGGAGAGAATCAGTAGGGTAAAAGGTTGAAAATTCATGGGTTGAGATAAAGACAGTTTAATAAGGAAAGCAAAAGCCATGGACACAAGCAAAGCAAAACAAGAAATTCTCTTCTTCCCATGGCAGGCAGGCATTCAGCCATCGCCAGGAGAGCAGGACCCCATCACAAGTAATGGTTACTTGGGAATACAAATGTCATCACTCCCCTTCCTCCTTCTTTCCCCCACTTTATATACTGAGCATGATGTCATATGGAATATCCCTTTGGTCAATTTGGATCAGCTGTCCTGGATGTGGTTTCTCCCAAGTTCCCACGTACCCCCAATTTCCTTGCCAGCATGGCAGTACAAAAAGCAGAAAAGTCTTTGGCCCTGTGCAAGCCCTATTGGACAATAACTAAAATATCTCTATGTTATCAACCCTGTGCTCAGCACAAACCCAAAACACAGCCCCATACCAGCCACTGTAAAGAAAATTAACTCTACATTAGCCAAAATGAGCACACCACAGCACCTCATGGACTGGGAGGGGACTGTCACTGAGTATAGGGCTCCTTGTGGGGTGCCCGGCGAGAGCATTTTGGGTTTGTACCTGACTTATGATGGGAAGTTTAGGTCAGGAACCAAAGTTAGGGAACGGAAAGGATCAGGGAATGGGAAGCATGGGAAAATGGGGGTAAAAAGGGGACAAAAGAGGCTGGCCTCCCATAAACAGGGGCTAGTCAGTACATATGTCTGGTAATGCCCTGTGCCTGATCAGCACAGTTACTCCTGTTTTCTCATTAAACTCTACTTCTGACTGTTTTCCTGGGTGAAGTGACTGTTCTGTGTACATAGAATTTGAGTATCAGTAATAGGTGTAAGACCACAAGTCAGAGGGAGTTGTGTGCCTCGGCTGGAGAAACCAAGGGGGGGTGTGGGGTGTGTGTGAGGAGAGTGGATGTGTCAGTGAGAAATCACCAGCAAACATCAAGCTGGGCTAGATGTTGAGTAGGATAAGAGGCTTAGGAACCGAGTACTGGAGTGACCATGAGTCTGGGACAGAGACTGGGGAGATCAAAGTGTCTGTGTGGTCCAGAAGGTCCCTGCAGCAGCCTAAGCTGGTCTACAGTTTCGGCAAGTCCTTAAAACTGGCCTCATGCTTTTAGGTTTAAGCAGACATCGCTGTTTACTGTTGGACATGTCATAAGAGAAAAAACAATGAATAGCAACAAAATGATTTAAGGGAAACATTTTTAAAAGCCCCTTAAAAATTAATTTATATTCCTACAGAACTTGCAATATGCTGCAACTCTAAAACATGGGCAGCAGTACACTATCTCACTCTTAAAGGAGGAGAGGAAGTGCTCTGCTTGTTTGCTGCTGAAAGTGGCCTGCAGAGCAGGACCCAGCTACAGCTTATTTATTCAATGATTTATTCATGCGTGTCCTATCCTTGCATCATTCATCCACATGACTTTTGGCATTCCAATACACCCACTGTGCTGCCAAACACCGAGGATGTTTTTCCAGGGCTAATGTCTGAAGTTGTAGCACAGGGTGTGCTGGCTAAAGACTGCCAAACTGGCACACTGGTAACTGATTAAAACTGTTACAAATAAAAATGAATATCACTGTTATCTTGGCTGGTCCCTCTTCACACTCAAAAAGAAGGTAGAAAACAACATAAAACTCTCATTTTCTTTCCAAACCCTTCTGCTGGAGGTAAAAAGGAGGAGCTGGTTCTTATGAACTGTTTTCTGTGTCTTTCCATCCTTGTTTAAATTCTGCCCCTAACAAATTCTTCATACCTTAATAAATTGTTCAGAGCAATATGTTCTTAACACAGTTATTACAAAACCCTCCTCACAACATTTCAGCTGCTGGAGTGGAAGAACATGAGTCTACTGAAAGGGTGGAATTTTCTTCACAGATTAAACACCTAAATCTGGTGTCTGCCGGTGGGTGACATGAGGCAGAGTACCTGCTTTGTTATAGGCAGTAGAGAGCTTTTCTGAAGCTTTCTCCTTGCCCTGGCTCTACATTGGTGCCATCCAAGTTCTTAAAAAGGAAAATCAGAAATTAAGTCATATGACAGTCAGGCCTGAGACTATAGTGTTCAGTAGCACATCTCCCTTTGCTGGATGCAGGGGGAGCAAAACTGATTTCACATTAGTTATGACATTTATAGGAGCATGTTTTTGATTTGTGTGCCATAATCTTCCACAATTTTCTTAATCAGGCACAGAAAAAAAATTTATTAAAGACTCTGCAAATTTTCATAATGATTTCCTATTTTGTACAAAAAAAAAAGAAAAATCTTTCTGTATCTTTCAGTCTTATTCTTTTGCTGTGTCCTCATGTTCAGATAGAGAAGTTTTAAAATATGTCCACTTGCCAATTTCTGCTACTTATGCCAAGGTTCATAATTCCATACCATACATCTCTGTTGCATCCAGCATATAATTCTATGACTATGATCTCCAGACTCAGGTAGGTCTGTAGGTTCATTTTTCATGTTCACCATAATTTTACAGAGACACCATCTTCACATGTCAGGTACAGTACCAATAAGAAATCTATTTCTGCTCTTTGGTAAACTTCAAGGCTAATAAATAACTGATTTACCAGGTAAACATAGCAGGTAAACAATTAATCCTTACAGAAAACCATTTAATGGTTAAATTTCAAAGGATTATTTCTGTGTTTGCTTGTCATTTATTAAGCTCTTCCAGGCTGAGATGGCCCTGTTAGGGCCAAAAGTCACTCAAGAAGTCACTAGCACAGTCAAGAATAGAACAATCATCCTTGACTCCTTTTCCTGTGCTTTACAAGTATTCTGATATTTGTGACACCTGGCTTTCAAGTTACTTCCCTGCTCTATCCATACATTTTACTGAATGCTTTTATCATTTCTGAGCTTGCTTGCTGACTTGTTGCTGTTTTAAAACGTCTTTTCACCAGCTGACTTTGAGTACTTGTCAGGGTCATGATCTACCTATGTCATGTTTTATTTTATAGGTAAGAGAGATTCCTTTTTTTCTCTTCTGGGGCAGATATTGGTTATGGAATAATTCAGTTCATGACAATATTACCTTCATCATTTCTTTGACATTTCCATCTGCATTTGGGAGGCATCCAAGTGTTCATGCCAGTTGTGTTCATTGCACAAGAATTTTGGCATCAAAACCACTGATGACACTTTTTTAAGGAAAAAAAGGCAAAAAAACCAAAACCTAGCCAGTTTGTCAGTAGGATTCCTTCTTCTTATTTTCAGTTCTGGCTGTCAACCCATAATATCATCAAAGTAGCTAGGCCTGTTGAGGATTGAGTACAGAGAGAAAGTCAGGAAGCTTCAGAGGAATAAAAAAACACAGTGCAAAGCTGCCCGGTCCAAAAGACTGGGCTGGAAGTTTAGAGAAGAGGGAGCTAATTACATTCCCAAGAAGAAGAAAGGAGTTATGGGTCACAGTCTGGGAGATGGGGCACTTTCCTTCCCTTGCCTTTGTAATCTGAAGTCTGTGGGGACAGCACAAGAGTGGAGTTGTATTCCAAGTAACTGCATTTTTTAAATATTTGTAAATGCCCTTTGCTGAGGTTTGTGACTCTAGGCACTTCTGTTTGGCTGCCAACAGAGATAGCTGACTATGAGGATTATACAATATTTAAAGCTGTATTGCCAAATTCCCTTTCACCACTTTCTCTTTTCCTTCTGAAACAAAGTGTACAAAAATTACAACTATATCACCAAACTATGCTTAGTGCTTCACAGTAAGTAAACCTGGGAAGTAATTTATGTTTTCAGTTCAAATAACATCCTACAACTTTTGTAAGAGTGTGTGGAATAATATCTCCATTTCCTTCTTCAGGTGCATGGAGAGTCTTTCCTGCTCAGTAGTAACCCAGCACCCCCATTCTCAAGATGGACATTTCTTCGTGGTGCTTTGTGGTGTCTCTGATGCTCATTTGCTTTGTCCTGTGTTAGGTCACTGACACAGGAGCAAGCTGTTTTGGAAAAGAAACGCATCATGCAGAAACTCGGTCATGGTAAAATTTATTTTTGCAAGTTCTTATTATGCAGTAAATGTCAGTTAATCAAAGTAAAGGCAGAGTTTCATGAAAAATCACCAGATTCATGCCTTATGATGGAGGTAATGAAAATTTTTAAGCTTCTGAAATTCCTAAGAGGCTGTTCATCTAAAGAAATGTAGAATACAGTGATATGTATGTGAGCTAGGATGTTTTATTGGTCTGTCACTGATGGAGTCTCTGATCCAGCACAGTTAATCTGATTTTGCAATTGATTTATGCATTTGGTCAGCTTTATGTTGTCCTGCAAGTGTTTATTTCTTTCTTTTCAACAGAACAGCATCTGTGGAAATTACTTCTTAGATGGCCTTTCACACACTGTAGAAGACTGGGTTTAGGTGGCGTAGTGCCCTTCTAACTGGTCTGCATCTTTCTCTGTTAAAAAATTTAAGGCTCTCTTTTTTAAAATTAGCAAACTTTTCTGCATAGAACATGTATTTATTTGTTCTCAGTACCTCAGTATTATCCAGGATTTATCAAGAATCTTCACATTACGTTTTCTTAGAACAGCTGAATTTTTCTAAGTTTTAATTCTGAAGTAATTTTTCCTATTTGTTCTGAGGTTCTAAATCAGACTCCATTTTAGGGCTCATCCCTTTCACTTGTAAAAACATGCAAATGATACTTCTCAATTGTTTTCTGAACTGAACAGTTTTAAAGATGTTATAGCATACTCCTTGGGCATTTCTGCAAACTCATGAATCTGAAATTCTCTTGAATCATCTTTCTAATGTGGATGTTGTTTTCCAAAAAAAAAAAAAAGAAAGGAAAAAGAGACATCTGCATGTTCAAATTTCTTGAAGAATAAACAATCATTTGCCTTGTAGGACAGTAAAAGCACAGTTTTTAAATGCCTTCTGCATCTTTCTGTCTACCTGAACCCATTTGCTTCCTGCAGATTGTTGCATTGTGTTCTTGAATGGTTCTGGGTTCTCTGAAAAAGCATTTATATTGCATGTTTTGAGGTTGAAATTGGCCTCAAACAATGTTTATTTCTGTATCTTCTCACTTTGCATACAACATGCTTACCAGTCCTGTTCATGATCACTTAATCTTCCTTCAAAATTACAAAGGATTGCTAATTTTCTTAGGTTTTTCATTTACTTTTCTGTGTTCCATTTTCACTTCAGAACCATCAGTAGAAGACAGGATAGAATGACCAGTGGTTTGAGAATACACAATTTCATAGAAATATCAACTATCACATCAAAAAGTTTGTCTGCTGGTGTAAAAAGACTTGTTTTGACAGGCAACAAGTTACGGGTTTCAGTTCCCCATTACACTAAACACTTTTAGCAGCTTTTCCCATCAACATTAGTTATTACAAACTGTGCCAGCCTTTCGACACAGGAAATCCACCACTTGACTGAGTTATCAAACAAATCTTTATTCTTCAAAAGACAGAGAATTTTTTTTCTCCCATTTATACGGTATGTTAAAGTCCCAGTGCTGCAACTTGCCACTTTCATTCCACTGCATTTTTGGTTGTGGGCCTGTAGTGACTCTGCAGAATGTGACACTGTGTATTTCAGAATCTAAGTAGCCACGTTTGTTAACTATATTCATGTACACAGATTGTATTTAGTTGGGCCTTCATTAGACAACAGATTTTTATGTATGACAATTAAAAAAATCTGAAATTAAGTTATTGATGTCCCGATTACTTCTTGTGGTATTGTTAGTTGCTCATATCAGGCTAAAGACAAGACCTTATCCTTTGAGATTTGGATTTATTTAAATAAAACATTCTGGTGCAAAACTGTCACTTAACATGACCAAACATCATTCAAATGAACTCCATCTGATCAGATTTCTAAGGCCTTGGAAACAATAGACATGAACTATATTGATATATTTGGCCTTTCTCTTTGGTTTGCCATGTGTGTGCGCTTTTGTTAGTGTGCGTATTTCATTCCCCTGCTGCTTTGGTTCAGTGGGACCTCTAGCGCAATCTAATTCCTGAGGACCCCACTGCATCTGGAGGGAAAATTATCTTTGGGAGGTATTACTAATGGATTAGGTGAAAGGTAGAGGCAAGCACATGCCCATATTAACATGTCAGCATCAAAGAAAAGCAGCATTGTTCTTCTGTCTAACACAGGAGGACAGCAATTCAATCTAGTGCTTGTGCAAGGCAAAGAATAGGGGATATATATATCTGGGAATATAGGCAGGAGGTGCAATGGAGAAGAGTGCAATGGAAGCAGAGGACATCTGTGGAATGAGAAGTGGTATCAAAGACGGACAACTTACTTAGTGTTTCTGGTGTCATTTCACCATTTTTGTTCCTAGGTAACTCACATTTTATTCAGGTATTTGGTTGAGAGTGTTATATGTAAGGCAGTATGCTTTCAAGCTGCCTGTGAATTAGTGCAATAGAGTAGAGAGGAACATATCCAAGGGAAACAAAATAAAGCAGAATGCATCTTGTAATCTATACGCTAAGGGCAAAGGGAGCCACAAAGGCAACATTGTACCACTGCTACCTATTTCGGTAAAAAGCGAGGCGTTAGAAACCGATAAATATGCTGATGGAAAATGAAGTGAGTATACAGGAAAAACTGATCTTCTAATAACAAAAGTGTGCTAGGGATTTCTAGAACCCATTAGAAAGAGGTATCATCCCTATATCTGAGAACAATAGCATTTAACAGTTTTTATCATTCTCATGAACACACATTTGATGGCATTTTTCAGCTGCAGAACACAAGAATAGTGTTTGTCTAATGTAAAAGGTGTTTCTGATCTCCATTTGATGCAACTATATGCACCCAGAGAAGCCATAGACACTTGACAGACATAGGCTGGCAAAAAAGTTGAAGATTCATACAGACAAGAAAAGCTCAGAGATCTCCAGCCAACAACCCTTTCTTCCAGGAAAAAATTAACAAACTGACTCAGTGTCAGGGTACAATGTATTACAAAGCCTATAGACCTGTTTTGTGTCCCTGGCATGAGTTCCAGAAATAAAGTCCATGTTCATTTGAGCAAAAAGCAGCCTGCTGATATGTCGAAAATACAAACATTTGGTCTTATTGCTCTTGTGCATATCAACTGTAGCTCATTAGAAGTAGTTCAGCACTATTTGAAATTGTTGAGCTTCTTCATCATGCACTGCAAATGCATTTACACACATCTGAGATTTCTAGCTGCCCTGCAGCTTTTATAGATATATCTCACCTACAGCCCAGTGATAAATGTGCTTACCAGAAACTGAAGGACAAGGCACACATAGGGATCTGAACCACAATGTTGGACATAAAAACCAATTATTTTCACAGTCCTGAGCTCATGAAGTAGTCTAGAAGATCAAGAGAAGTGTTATTAAATATAATTTTAATACTAAAGGCATTCATATTCCCCAGAAAGTCAGCTTAAACATATACAAGAGCCTGACTAGAAGTGATGAAATAGGGAGCAGAAACTCTCTCATATCTACTGGTCACTGTGATAACAAGTCCTAGACAGGGTGGGTACCAAGTGAAGGAACAGAAATATTTACCATTTCAACTGGTTTTATACACCAGTTTATATTTTGTGTTAGGAGTTGTACACAAACAAAACAGGTGGTCTCTATGTATTCAAATCCATTTGATATATGTGTGTGCATGGAGATGTAAGTTAACTTATTTTTACATGTGAAAGCAGTCGTGTGAGAATGATAACATGGAACAGCTGAAGCCCACAAACCAAGGGGGACCACAAAGTCCCATACACAGATTTGGGAAAAGAGATGAGCATTTTAAGTCACAGCATACCAGCTCTCTGTCTGTCGATGGGTTTATTTGTCACCTAAAGATCCTAACTATAGTGATCTCATAAGTAGTGTACTGTAGTAATCCACATCTGAAAGAATATTGTGTCTTTCTTGCCCAGCAAGAAAATAACCTCATCCCTGGTACAAAAAGATTAGTTTACTTCTCCATATGGATCATACAAATATATGGCTGATATTAACATATGGGTTTGCCTACTGCATTTCTTCAGATGTCTTTTCTCTTCAATGCTGTTTAACAAAATGCAAGCCACTCACCGATCTATTGTTTTGTATCTGTTGTCAAGCATCTCTCTGCTTACAGAGATTTGAAAATGAATGCATCAGAGAAGCTGTGTCATAATTTGACTCTGTCACGTAATGGGGCAAAAGTGGTATGTGCTATCAAGGATGGGGAATTTTTCCGTGTGCTGTGTTGCACACTGCATTAATTCAACTAATTGAATTTTCAGAGTTTTCTTATGCTAACAGAGAAATGTGAAAACACACTGCCTAATGAAGAGAAAGACTGCACACATTTTTGCAATTCAGGCTGTTACAATTCAAATAAAATTTACTTCAAATTTTAAAGTTGAAACCTTTTAAGCAATTGAAAATATTTAAGGCATTTTCAAAATAAAACCAACTTCAATAATATGAACAAAGTTAATAGGAGTTCCTATGTTTCAATGTTTTTTGTTGTACCACAGCAAACAATTCAAGGTAAATGAATGACCTAGATAACTAAATCAGTGCTAGTCATTAAAAAGAAAAGAACAAAGGACTGCAAGCTAAAAGGGAAAGTGTGGGTGAAACAAAGGAAAGAAAGAGAAAATTACTTTTGAAAAGACGAAATAAATGCCAATAAAATGTGGCATTGTGTGGATAAGATGCACTCTATTTTTTTGCACAGTGTTTTATCTTTTTTATCTGGTTTATCAGTGCATGAGTCACTTTCCTCAAACCTTTGTTTTCAAATGTCCTTAACTTTATCTTGCCTTTGTCTTGAAATTGGACTGCTACTATTTCACGTGACAAAGTTTCTGTCTATGTGATAGTCTATTACTTGGCTGTGGGCAATTTTTGTCCTAATTTAAAAATATGATTTTACTTCTACCTTTGCCATCCTGAGGCATTTGGTCTAACTGTGTGGTTAAAGTTGTCATTCACCCCTGAATCAAAAGATCAGTGAGAAGACAAAGTACTTCCTGAATTGACTTTATGGGCCAAACAGAAAAGATGACAGTAAGGAAAGCATCAGTCAAAGATAACATTTGTGTCTATGGCTGTCATAAGAAAATATCTTTATATAACTAGAAAAAAAAAATAGGTCCTTTGCTAGAGTTGGCTGAATAATTCATTGTGAATAAATTATCCAGCAGATGTACTCCCCACACACTGCTTTTTGTTTGTTTGTGAATGGTTTGTGAACAGACCTTTTCTTCTGCTAATGTATTCCTTATTTGGAAATGTTCACCAGAGTCTTTGTGCAAATCAAAGATGCTTCCCGAAAGGTATTTTGTAGTAATGTTATCCCTCTGGGTCAGTCACGTGGTTCATCTGGGCCATGTATCAGTGGTCTCCATAAGAATGTTAGAATATAAGGAAATAACATGAACTTCTCGTTGAGATTCTTTTCTTAGTAAACCAGTGATTTTCAAACTTCCACGAGGGAGATTGCATCAAGGTTTCTTAGCATAAGTGTTTGTATATTCATTTGCCATGAATGTGCCAAGTTACTTTTTGGCTCACTGTGGCTAGGATTTTTCCTGTTTAATTCCACCACCAGTCATCAGATATTCTTCTCCTGTTAAGTTTACTGCTCAGTCCATTTTCCTGTTGTAGACAGTCATACCATGTTCATAGCTTTCGTGATGGTCACTGTCATGTAATAATAGAAAAACAGTTACTTCTGTTAAGGCCATTCATCCTCATCTTTTTTTTCTTTGTGAAACTTTCCTTATACCTCAGCCTTCACCCTTTCAAGTTTTCCTTATTTTAAATAGCTTGAATCTTTCATTTGTTTTTTCAGTGGTCTTCTCTGTAGATTTCTTGTCTTTGCTTTCTTTATTCCCTGTTCTGTCTCTGATGTGGTTCAGCAAGAATGTTGACCAGACCTGGACAGAGTACTCCAGCTGAGGCTCTACAAAGTGGTGCAAAGCTGAAAGGTTTGCTCATATTCTTTGCAAGCTATATTCCACTTACACATCTCAGTATGATGTTTGCCGTCTTCTGAACAGCATGATATTTTTGATCATGTTCAGACTGTAGTCTAGTTAATTCCTTGGATCTCTTTCCAAAAACTGCTATCTAGCCAGCTGTTCCCCATCCTATGTTTGTAAAGTTGATTATTCTTACCTGTTTTTAATACCTCACACTTGTCCCTGTTGGATTCAGACCAGTTTTCTGAGATCTTTTCTCTAATTCACAATGACCATGCCCTCTACTCTGCTCTGGTGGGACCCCACCTGGAGTACTGCACCCAGCTCTGGAGCTCCCAACAGGAGAAGGATATGGATCTGTTGGAGTGGGTCCGGAGGAGGGCCACAAAGATGACCAGAGGGCTGAGCACCTCTCCTAGGAACACAGGCTGAGGGAGTTGGGACTGTTGAGCCTGGAGAAGAGAAAGTTTCAGGGAGACCATATAACACCTCCCAGTACCTAAAGAGGGCCTACAGAAAAGCTGGAGAGGAACTTTTTGCAAGGGCATGCAGTTACAGGACAGAGATTCACTTTAAACTGAAAAGGGTAAGTGTAGATTAGACACTAGGTATAAATTGACTCAGAGCAGCTGCAGATGCTGTATCCCTGGTAGTGCTCAAGGCTGGGTTGGGTGTGGCTTTGAGCAACCTGATCTAGTGGAAGTGTCCCTGCCCATAGCAGGAAGGTCAAAACTAAATTGTCATTAAGCTCCCTTCCAACACAAACTGTTCTGTGATTCCATGATTCCAGATTCTAGGTCTGACTCCTATCTATTTCAGACATTCTCAGCTTCATTTCACATGCAGATTTAAGAATCTGTTGTGGCTTATTCATTTCATTGTTTTGGTTTTGGGGTTTATTATTTTATTGGCTCTCTGTTCTGTTATAAATTGCATATTATGCATACATATTACATACGCATACTATCAATATCTGTTACTATCATTAGTAACAGATATTGAAAGGGCTCATAATCTGGACATACCCTTTATAGAAATCTTTAAATCTTCTGCTTCTGCCTCCTTTGCAAGCAAAGTCATAGCATATTTATTTTCCTCTTAAATCCATCCTCAAGTGAAAACATTGAAAGAGAAAATGGATTTAGTATCTTTTCATATGGAAGCAATGATTTTTTTCAACTTCTGTGATGCATTTTCAGCTCTACAAGATCCCTTTACTGAGGGGTAAGTTGTAACAAACACTGTAGATATGCTTGTGTAATTAATTTAGATACTATGTAATCCAGCTTCCTGTTTAATTCTTAATCCTTTTTTCCTAAAAGGTCCTAACGTATATTAATATTTGTGTACCATACCAAGCAATACTCACATTCTTAGAGAACTATCACAATGACTCTTGGTCAATAATAATGTATTTGGATTATTTACATTTACCAGCTAAGTCACTGGATGCTGTTTGCTACGCTATCTGCTGTTGTCCTTGAATCTCACTGATTAGTCCAAGTCCAAGCTACAGCAAGAGACAACTGCACAGCTCAGATAACTTTCTCTGAGCTTAAAATGTAAAAGTTGTTCTTCTAGTGTTGAAATTCTCAAGTAAAACCTCACTCCTGGTCTTCCTCTCTCTTTCTCATGTACTCAAACATAAATTATTACAATGAAATAATGCTTTTAAAAAAATGAAAATTATAAAAATTAGTGTTGTGCAGCAACAAAGATAATGGTCAAGTAGGTTTCCTGATATAGGAAAATCCTACTAATATTTCTGAAAACAGGAAACCACTTTCGAGTTCAGTCTTTCACTTCAACCAGGCTAAATGTGCATTTAGAATTAGATTTATTTACATATTTATTTTACCTTTTGACAAATTTTGTTTAGATCTCATCCTGAAGGTTTCAAGATGAGTAGTGCCTGTCATGTGTGGGAAACACAAATACATATTGTATACATAATGTTCTATATGCAGCGATCAATGTACTTTTGAAATCTAACACTAACATATAATGGAATAAAATTTAAAAGGATTACAAGAGTGGTGAAGGGGAAAACACTGCTGTCCAAGATTTGATCATAAGCTTCTACATTCTGGACAAACTGGGACATATAACTAAACTCCTAAAGTTAATACTATGTTTAGGAGTATTTTGTTAGGTTTGGCCTTATTGTTGGAGAACATATGGTAGGTAATTTCCATCCATTAAAAAAAAGCACAAACATTTGTTGAAGTATTGTGAAATTAATTTTTCCAAACAAACTAAATGCTTTCACAGTTTACATTTTCTGTCTTTTTCTTTAATACTTTTAAGGAGTAAATTTTCTGCATTTTGAGAGTAACTGAAAATATACTTGATTCTTTTTTTTCACGCAAATAGTGGGCTTAAACTACTGGTACAAATTTCCAATGTCTTGTTAAAAGAAGTTCTTAAACTTTTTTCATCTTTGTATTGATGCCTTCTGCTTTCCCACATCAAACTTTAAATGAAGTGTGTCTGAGGAAATCAGTGACTTTGGTTACATTCAGAGTAAGTTAATGCCAAAATGTTAATTCCCTAGTTTGCTTTCCATTTTTCAAAATCCCTTCCTCTAAGTATTTGCTCCCCTGGGAAATACCTTTTAATATGATATCCCAAAGGAATAAACATCACTAATGTGACTCTTTCGGTGCCTATGTTGGTAATTTCTTTATGTTATTTCTTCAATAAAGACATATCTGCACTACCATTCATATTACCTGGCTGCTTTAAAATATATCGTCTCCTATTCTTGACTTTTTTTTTGGCCATGACCAACACAATGATTGGCAGAAAAAGATGAAAGGATCATTTATCTTGATGTACTGCCTCTGCTGTCATCAGGCCCTTCACACTGCTATCTTCTTCTGTATTTGTCAGCATAGATGTTGTATCTCATCTAACTAATTCACTTCTAGGAGCTTTGATGAATATATAAAAGAAAATTAGTGTATTCCATATTGAATGGCAGTTTTTCAAATGGCCTGTGTGATGCTCTTCTGATTAAGCAGAGTTGTTTTACCATGGAACTATCTACATCTTAACTCATAATTTTAGCCTGTCTTTACACTTGGTGGACAGAAGTTCTTGGGACCTGGTATAATCAGCCTAAAATTGTAAATATGACTATCTCTAAGCAAATAACTTTTTGTGATCAGTAAGAACAGATTGGTTTTTAAGGAGAAAGTTAGGATGAACATTAGCACATGGCATTGACTGCTGTCTACTGGAAAGCAGTATGCTTTAGGGGTAGTTTTAAGTATAAGAGCACTTGAAGATGAAATCTTTGTATGAAATCCTCACAGAGAGTTAAAACCAAGCTCATGCCTGAATAAATTGCATCAACACACCTATATTGATTTACCAAAAAAAAAAAAAAACCCCAAAAAAAACCCCACAAAAGAAGAAAATGAAAAGAAAAAATAGTCTATTAAGTTGCTACATCAGGGTTTAGCAATGTTTATTACTTTTAGGTAGCTAAGTTGAATTTTATAAAACAAATATAATGATTACACTCTGCTTTATCTGCACACACCTTATTGGTAATGATTTCTGAATCACGTGACTATATTTCATTAAATTCAATGAGTTTGTTCATGTTTATTAATCTACAAGGGTCCCAAAACAATAAGTGATTTTAATTTAAATATGACTATATAAAATCATAATTGTGATTGTTTTAAAAAAAACCAAAAACAAACAACTCTCAGTGTAGAAGACTATATAGAGTATTACTGATCATCAGGGAAGTCTTCCATTCCCAATATTAAATTTTTCAATGTTGGTCTTTATTTTCTTGTGCAAGCTCTTGCGCAGCAGCTTTCTACTTCATTGGCAGACATTGGCTTTAAATGTCCTCTGTTTCAGAACTGACTTGCAATAACATTTTAAAGCATTAATTTCAAGACCTATTGATTATGACTACACCAGGCAACTCAGATCTGGTGAACAGTTGGGAAGAATTTCTTCTCACAAGCGCAACTTCCAAGATGTCATAGTTTGCCTTTTCAGAATGGAAATAGTAATTTAATTGATTTTTCAGAAAACAACTGAACAAACAAATTAGATGATGGAAGTTGTAGAGATCTTTGCATTCCAGTGACTGGTGACCATGAGTAATCTGCATCTGTGTTGCCCACACTCTGATCTTCCATTTGGGTTGAATTTGGCCCTGCCCCTGCCTCACTGAGCACCGTGACGCTAATTACCTAATGAGCTGCTACTGGGAAGCTGGTAAAGGCAAGCTAATTCTGACACTGTTCCCCCATGTTGTACACTACTTACAACAGAAGAATTCAAAATAGTTTCAAAGTGGATTTATATTGAAATAAAACAGCTCTGTTAATAGCAAGAGCAAGTGAGTGGAGTAAAAAGAAAATCTAAATGCTTATGATTTTGGAAACATGACTGAATATACCATCACTATTATTGCAGAAGCTCCAGAATCATCAGTAATAGCTTATTTTTTGAAGTTTCAGTGTGAGGTACTAATATATTTGATTTATCCTAAGAACTTCAAAATGATTTAACATTACCTTATCTGTCATTGGTAGCAAACATTATGTTTTATGTATTGAAGAACTACTTTGAAAATATTTCTCAGTATACTGTACATAAGAATCACAATAATTTATAAAAATTTCAAAAGTTATTTTAAAATATAGGCATGAGGTATCTAAGAAATCTTGTTCAGGTAAATTAAAGAATTTGCCTTTGGAGACCAAATCAAGGATACTCTAGTTTAAGTTTGTTGTTCATCGCTTCCTTGCTTTTCAACATCAAGCAGTTATGTCAAAACATTTCACTGTGATTTTAAGGAAGAATCAGATCAAAAAGTTGCTGCCATAACACAATTCCCTCCATCTCTTCAGCAAATGTATTTATGACTGGATTTTCTGGGTTTTGGATCATCAAATTCTTTGGTAAACACTGAGTATTCACTGATGAAAAGTGAAGCAAACACTGGATACTGATGTGATCTATCATTCACCAGCATAGTATCTATGTACTAAAATCATAGTTTTCTGTGCTCTATTTGTCTTTCTCCTCATGGCTATAAATGAAAAGAAACACAATTCTGAAGATGAAGGTTTCTAAGGTCAGTAATGCAGTGAACAGTATAAAATATTGAAAAAATAAATTTCATTCTGACATGGAAGTGACAGAGGAAGGGTGAAGCTCTGAAGGCATCAGCTTCATTATGGAGTAACCAACTCTGAATGAGAAGCAATTAGGTGTGAAAACTTTGCTTAAGCTGCATATTTTAAAAAAATAAACAATATGTTTATCCAAATATTACCTGCAGACATACAGCTTTGAATATATTCATTGTAACAGACAACTTTTTACAATTAACAATTAAGTGAAGGAAACAATATTATCATAAATAAAATTAATCTTGGTCTACCTTAAAATTTATAAATTTTGCTTTGTAAAAGCAAGGATTCTATAAGATGGTCCTTCAAACTACAGAGTATATATGCTGGCACACCACATAATCCAAATCGTAACATGTTTGTTTGCTATTTCCTTTGAGTAGAAAATCCCCAAATGCAAACAAGTTTCTGACACTATCCAGTTCATGTAAATGCAAAATCTTGCTAGAGTGTCGTCTTCCAAAATGCTCTGATATTTAATCCACTCTACCAGTTTAGTAATTTTTATGGAAATGCGTCATAACTGGTTTTCACAGCATCCCTAAACTATATTTTACTTTGAGTCTTAAATATCATTGAGTAAATATATTAAAAAGGATGCCTTGTACTTGATAATAGAGCAATCAAAAATGGAATAAATGGTGTGTCCAGCTAGGCATATTATTTCTTTGTTTTCTAATCCTTTTGTTGTGCTTCATTTTGTAAGTCCTCCGTACAGCTGAATAGAAAATGTTATCAATAAAGGCAAGCCATTAATCCACCCATGACAAAAATTAAGATATATTTGTCCTTTAAGGCTGACTGCCTCTGCTCTGTTCAACTATGGAGGTCAATAACCTGTAAGTGTTTAATGAATATTGCTATAATGTTACTTTCATTATTGAATTAGAGATGGCTTTGAAGAAGACATAATGGTTTTATCTGTTTTTTTTAATATTTATTAAAATTTTAAAACCTATGAATTACATTTCTTCCGTTTGTATTTTGAAAGAGGATGGATATTTACATAAGATTTACACAAGAAAAACATTTTAAATTTATAACAAGTAATAATCTTTCTGTTAATGAATACATTTATATTTTTGTGAATCCTAGCAAATCTGAAATAGATTTATTACTGTAGACTATTTCACAGTCCTGGGATTAAATTATTACCATGTAATTTTATATAAATATTTTATATATTCATTATTTCATGTTAGTTAGTCTTTATTATCAGCAGATTAAGAAAATGGAAGGGCCAATTAAAATCACGTAGATGTCAATGTTAGCGGAATAAAAAAGTTCAGATTCAAGGTCTATTCAGATGAAGAACTTAAATCCAGATGCAGATGATCTGTTCTTTCTTAATGAAAGCTCATAAAGACATAAAACAAGATACTTTCACTTCTTGTAAATGTGCAGTGAACATGTCTGAAAACAGGTTTACCTCTAGCCATAACACTTTCATAGTGATCTACAGAAATTATCCTCATTAACACTTTTCTAAACATACCAGACAACATATTGAAGAATGTTTCTGGCCCTCAGCCACTCAAATTCTATGAAGAGACCAAACAGTGGTCTCTGAAATTGCCCTAGATATTTATACTGCTACATATTTTGCAAGTTCCTGCAAAGAAAGAAATGGAGTCTCCCTTTCTTCTGCTTCCATTGGTACATGGATTTTGTAAATTACATAGTTCTATTGATAGGAATTTCTTGTGGGAAATATAAGATTACATAGAAGTTTTCGACAGAAAATCAGATGTTCCAGTTTTACTAACAAAACAGATCTGAACCTAAATCTCTTAGAAACATGAGTTTTACCGTTCAACTCTTTTCAAAAGCCTTCCCATATGTTGAAAATGAATAATTGTTAAACAAGCCATTAAATAATAAACTGCACAATGAGGACACACAGAAATCGAAATTATATTTTAAAGTCTTCTCTACTGTCATAAGTTCATGTTCAAGACTGCTTAGAGCAGGCAAAATCACAGTACAAGACATTGAACAGATATATAATAGAAGATTCTTTTTTTATGACATGTATTTTTAAAGTATGTACACTCCTCAAATCTTTGCTGTTTCACAAACTCTTAAAATTGTTTTTTGGTTTTCCTCAACTCTACAACAATATATCAGATACAGGTTAACCTGACTCGGGGAACTCAGAGGTATGTATTGAAACAACTATTGTGTAAGGTTGCTCAGCAGTCCTGTTATTTTGTTTGTATGACAATTTCGTGGTTACATTTGTGTTCAATAGTTTTTTCTTTGAATTAAAGTTAAGCATGTGATAATGTTTTTCTACCATATGAGTCAAACTATCCTGAGATAAATATGCCTCATAAAAAAGAGACATACATATTCCAACTAATGTTACATTAGAAATATAAATAAATAAGCAAATTAAATCTCAGGGTAAAAAGAAAAGGAAACCAGAACACCCAACACAATGGAACAACAAAATAAAAATTATTCTTTCAGTGTTCAGAAAGAGGTTATAGATACTATATGTCATACCTGCTTGCCAAATGATATTGCAAATGCCTTCAAATGGGAAGGAATAGGAAGGACAAAAGAAGTGCAAAGTCTTAGACCTGTTACCAATACTTCAACATTTCTGTAAAATTTTTCCTGTTGACCATTAGATATATATACTTTGAGTTAGAAACAATGTAGATGCATGTTTTTAAACATGTTGTCAATCTACTAACAAAATTAAAGTGAAGTCCAAATTTTTGTGCGTGTGTGTGAAAGAATAATTACAAGCCAGCTTCTCAACACTGTGACAGGTCACCAATCTACTCTTCTTGCAGAGTTGTCTTTTAGAAATTGAGGCTTTATTTAGTAGAATGTTTTCTAGCTGCTGTGGTTGCAAAGAAAATATTTGTGATGTGAAAAGGGTATTAAATGGAGCAGTGTCCTATTTCCGGGCAAAACACCGAGTGAGATCCATTCATCAAAGGAGGCTATTAACCTTTATACCTGGAGCCTCACTTGTCAATATCTTTAACTTTCATTCTGATGATCATTTTATCAGAAAATCGGATTCTTTTAGTTCCTTATTCCAGACTTCCAATCACATCTGCCAAAATATCTAGCTTTCTTGATGGCCTTCTTAATGTAATATGTTGTAAACATAACGGTCTTAAATATATGAAACCGTGGAAGAGTATAATTTAAACTGAACAAAATAATAAGATAAATAACAGTCCTATTTTTGCTTGATACTGATATTGCTATTTACATTGCTATGAAGCACTTTCTGTATTATTAGTCAAAATCTTCTATTCTTCAGTTAATGGATTTTGCCACAGAAGTTCTTGTTTGTCATTTTATAATTACACACATCTCAAAATCTACATCTTAAAAATAGATATATGTTTTATATCAAAACATGCAACTAACTGCCACTCTGTGAAAATAGTGCTATTCTTTCTTAATGTGTCTAGTCACAACTTTTACTGTCATATTTTTCTTCAGTGCTTGAGTTTGTTTCCACTTTAGATACAAATTTTTCAGTAATTCCAATGTCCTTTCTGACATACCTTTTTCAAACCTACAACTCCTTAACCTTTCTTGATTCATGGGATTGAATACTACTCGCCCTGACTTAAGAAAAGGGATTTAGTTCCAGAATCAGACATCTAAATGCAGATGTCTACAGGTAGATGGGTTTCCTAGTTGAGTTCCTGGAAAGCTGTATCTCAATTTGATTCATCATGCGTATATTTCTAAAGCCATTTAAATATCCTTTGGCAGCAAAAGTATTTACATGGTAGATATGATTAAGGACCTAGGTATATAATACAGTGATATGAAAACTGATGCTCTTCTGCTGCCCAGCTCTGGGCTTTTACTGCAAGAAAAGCTCTCTGAAGCAAGTCCAGAGAAGGGCAATGGAGCTGGTGAAGGGCCTGGAGCACAAATCCTATGAGAAGCAACTGAGGGAGCTGGGGGTGTTCAGCCTGGACAAAGAGAGGCTCAGGGGGGACCATACTGCTCTTTATAATTGCCTAAAAGGAGGTTGCAGCCAGGTGGGCTCAACCTCTTGTGCCAGGCAACCAGCAACAGGATGAGAGGACACAGCCTCAAGTTGTGCTAGGAGAGTTCAGGTGGGACATTAGAAGCAATTTCTTCACAGAAAGGGTTGTCAAGCACTGGAACTAGCTGCCTGGTGAAGTGGTTGAATTACCATCCCTTGAGGTTTTTGAAACACATGTGGACACTCTTGGGGACATAGTTTACTGGTGGACTTGGCAGTTCTGGGTTATTAATAGTAGGAGTCACTGATCTTTTCCAGCCTTAAAAATTCCATGATTCTATGCCAGAGAGGATTTGCTAGAGCATCTCAAATAGCACTCACATTTGGGTGACTGAGATTGGTTCCTGTTTGACTTAAGCATTGAAGACATAAAGCAATTCAACTGAACAAAATCAGCATCTAATTTGGGGAGATAAAAGCTCTTTGCATCCTGCTGGCTGTATTGACCAGCTCTCCACGGACTCCTACGGCACATAAGGATGGCTACACTATGAATAGACATAGGCAAATTGAATCTCACCTGTGCTGTCTGTTTCTTTTTTCTCCTGATATTTTTTTTTCATAACCTTTTCAACCCCTGGCAAATAATCTTTTAATTCTATTTTCTCACACATTCATTTATCATAAACCTAAAAACTCATTTTCTTTTCTCTTCATCTGTTTTCAGTTCCTCCTAGTTTTTTGTTATTTATACACTTCCCTAACAAATTACCATAGTTGTGATCCTTTTGCTTGAAGTTAAATGTTTTCAGTGTAGACACAAAATCTAGAGGCCCATCTTTGCTTCACTCTATAGTCAGTGTAGAAAGGCAGACACTGTTAAAAAAGTATTCATGGATTTGCTTTAGCTAGTAGCTCTAAGTTCATAAAAATTATGCATCCAAGTGCCTATTTTATTCTACTGAAAATTTCTATTCAGAAAAATTATTTGTGAGTACAACATGAGAGTGCATGTTGAACAAGTTCTGGAAAGTTAAGGATTTTCCATGATTTATAAATATTATTTACTGTTCAAACCACATATGAGCTATCTATTTCTAATTCAATGCAAATTATCTAATAACGCATCCACTCATATTCTACTTCTATACATACAGCCACGATGCTTGACTTACTAACTTCATGTGTATTTTAAAATATTTAATAATAAAAATTAAAAAAAAGAAGGACCCCTTGCATGCAGTTTATGTGTATTTGTCTATTTGTTTTGGCACACTGAAAAACAGAAGAGCCCAGGGAAAGCTCACTCATCCTTTGCAAACTTGCCACTTAGCTGCCAATATTTGATCTCCAATCTTACATCTTGTTTATTTTGTTTGTAGTGAATTATCATTATGGCATTGTGCCTTTTGAACAGACTTCATTGGAAAAAAAATGTGCTCTGATCTGGCCAAGTGAAAAATATGTAATGTCTTCTACCAACATT
Organism: Origma solitaria; assembly: GCA_013397895.1. Lineage (NCBI taxonomy): Eukaryota > Metazoa > Chordata > Aves > Passeriformes > Acanthizidae > Origma > Origma solitaria. The sequence goes on from VZRL01003800.1 coordinate 230,252, forward strand.
TCCATTGAGAGCCCTTTAAGGACCCCTTTTAAAAATAATTAGATGGACCTAACTCCAAGCCAAAGAATATTCAGCAGCGTAGCCATTGTCAGTCCAAAATTGCTTGCAAGTTGATAAGAATGAAAACCAATTCTTGATCAGCTTTTGATTGTGATACAAGCAACTCATGTACAAGACCAAGCTTCTTATTTCCTTACTGGACTACATATGGGCACAAAGGTCTTGTGGCAAGTCCCAGAAAATGGGACAGTGTAGAAACATAGTTAACAGTGTAGAAAACATAGAAAGCCATAAAAATTGTGTGCAGAAGAAAGAAATTATAATACGTTAAACAGTGACATTTTTCTATACAATTAGAAAGGTATATCAATAATTCCTCTTTACCTCTATGTAATGCATAATAGAAAATTCAACAGAAATTTGGAAAAAAAATTACCCCAAATCCACTTTATTTTGTTTGAATATAGATAGCAATTTGTGGTGATGCGTTACTCTAGTTCCACAATACCCAGTAAGTATATGTCAAGGAATATATCAATTTAGTTTTCAAAGAAATATACTAATTTAGTTTTAAATACAATGCAATAATTCACTATTCTTTCAGGTTCTAATACTTTCAGAAGGCTTTTCCAGAGGTTTGCGTTTGACTCAAACTGAACACAATTCAGGCTGTCGCATGCAAATACAACCAGTGAACTTTAGTGTTACATAATCTGGAAGCATCCTTCAAAATAAAGGTAGGAAATGTCTCTTTCTTGCTTTCCCTCTTGGTAATCTCATGCTCTAGACTTTCTCATCTCCTTCGTGATGCATAATGGAGTGGGGAAGTTATGGTATGCGGTGAAAGAACCATTGCTCCAATCCCAAAAAAGGATGATGATACTGTCCATACCATACAGAAGACATCAATTCAGTGCAATCCTAAGCACTTTGGAGAGAGCATGCACCTAAGTGTCACAGACTGGTTACAGACAGCTGTAATGATTATAGAGATAAATAATTTTTTTTTGAAAAAAAAGAAAAAAAATACAAACCAGAAATAAACAGAAAATATCCCCATTCTTAAGAACAAAACCCCACATTCATTTGTGTGCACATCTATGTAATTTGTGATATCACTGATTTACAGATAAATTATGCATTTATAGGCTAGCAGGAGAGTCTGATTCTAGTAGCTTAATATAAATAAATTGCATGAATTTAAATTCCCGCTCTAAGGTTTTGGACAATATCAGACTGTCAGCAATTACTTAGATACTGTATGGGGACCAAATAATTACGTGTTTACTACCTGTGAGGTAGGGGTGTGTGTTATGTGTATTTTTTTGAACCATCTGGCACCAGCTGAGCATGGGATGACCATTTCAGCCAGGCGGTAGAGGGGCTGAGCCAGTTACATGAATCCCTGGGATTCTAAAATCCTAATTAATGACCAGGGTGATGGGCCATAGTGCATCTTCAGCAAATTTGCTGAGGATACAAAACTGAAAGGAGTGCTTCGTACACCAGATGGCTGTGCTCCCATTCAGAGGGACCTCAAAAGCCTGGAGAAATGGGCTGACAGGAGCCTGCTGAAGTTCAGCAAAGGAAAATGACCAGTCTCACTTCTGGGGAGGAGTAACCCCAGGCATCACTACATGCTGGGGGCTCACTGGCTGGAAAGCTTCTCTGCAGAAACAAAAAACTCAGCAGTGTGTGCCCTTGTGGCAAAGGCCAGCTGCCTCATGGGCTGGAAAAGCATCACCTGAAGGCTGAAAGAAAAGGCCCTTTCTCTCTTCTCAGCCCTGGTGAAGCACATCTGAAGTGCTGGGTCAAGCTCTGGGCTTTGCAATACAACAGAGACATGGATGTGTCATAGCCTGTGAAGAAAAGTTCTATGAAGATAATTATGGGACTGCAGAATTTCTCTCTGAGAGCTGGGAGTGTTCAGCCTGGAGAAGAGATGGTTTGGAGGGGTCTTATACATGTATATACATACTTCATGGAGGAGTAAAGGCAAGGGAGTCAGGATTTTCCCAGTGGTGCTCAGTAACAGGACAAGCGGTGATGTGCACACACTGAAATTCAGGAAATTCCACCTAAACATAGGAAAAGCTTTTTTTACTAAGAGGGTGATCAAAGACTAAAATAAATTCCTCAGCAAAGTTGTAGTCTTCGTCCTTGGAGGTCATCCAAACCAAATTGAGCATAGTCCTGAGGAACCTGCTCTAGCTTGAGCAGGCATATTGGAGTATACAATCTCCAAAGAATGTATCAGCCGTTTTTTGATTCTGTGATGGTACTGATGGTGAATTTTAATTATAAAACTGATATTATCTTTTACTACTCATTATTACTGTCCTAAACACAAAGAGAAAGAAATATAGGAAGCAACATTCATTGTATTTCTTTACCTGAGATACAGGGGTTTTCTTCTGATATTTTTACGTGAAAATTTTTTGTCAGTGCAAAGGGAATTTTGTCTGGGAGATTTCTTAAATAATGGCAGTAACAAAAATCATTGTAATGAGTCTGGTTGGGATAGATTTCTATTTTGCCACAGTAAACTGTGTGGTGCTGTGTTTGGGGGTTTTTTGTGCTAAAACAATCGTGATATCACTTCAGTGTTATAGTTTCAAATAATTAAGCTGTATTTATCTCTGTCTTTTATCTCAATCTACATCTTTCATGGTTTTCCCTTCCAATTCCCTCCCCCACCCTGCTGGGGGAAAGTGAGAGAGTAACTGTGTGGGAACTTATCTGCTGGTTGGGTCAACCCACCACCACAAATCATTTAGACCATTTAGATCAAACACAGATATGAGCTTACACAGTAATCAAACAACAACTGAGGCTAAAAAAAATGCCTGTAAACACGTTAGTATTTGAAATTCTGTTATGTTAAGCAAAGACAGAAATACCATAGAGATTTCATGACACATGGAGTTGTATTTTGTATCTGCTAGAGCAAGATTAGTGATATAAATGACTCCCAATCATTAATATTATTTAGATATCATTCACAAAATTGCAACAGTTCCAGACTTGTGCTATTTGAATATCTTATGATAGTATTCTATTTAATTAACTGTACACAGCCTAAAAGTGGCAGTTTTGCAAAATTGCTTTTAATTTCACTTTACTTTGGCATCTGAGAGACCACAGAGACATGAGAAAAAGGGCAGTGAACAAGGCTTGAGGAAAATTGCAGGAGACGATCTTATTTCTGCTATCATCTGAGTTTCACTGCAATGCCTGACACTCATGGGGAAAACGAATTCATTAAATAGGTATGGAACGTAAAACAGTATTTAGCACAAGCAGTCTACTTGTTACATAGGGCTGATTTTGGTGTTTTGATTCTTCTATGAGCTTGCTCCTTTTATCCCCTTAAATCACTTTTTCCCTAAATCGATGTGCAGCTCCAGTATCTGATAATTTGTTGGTCTTCCCCTGGTGCCTGAAGTCAAAGGACTGAGTTGTACTTTTCAAATATGGACAATTGCAAATGAGAAACAATGCCTACTATTAGTCCATCAGTTTGGGACAAAGATGGCTTTGCAAAATGTGCTTCAGACCAAATACCCCACTGCAGCATTTTCTCTGTTTGAAATTAATATCAGCATAATAAAACAGAGTATCTATTTGGTTTTTAAAGTCGCAATAAGAATATTTGAATATAAGAATATTCACTAATGTGAAGTTTGTTGCTATTGTATACAGGCCAGATACCAGTGCAAAATATCTTATTTTATTGAAAACCTGGACCTGATGCCAGCTTTCTAGGCACTGCTAGAAATGAAGACAAAGGTCTCATTTTCAGAAATGACAGAACTTTTCTAACCAGATGCAGCTGGGGCAGCACTGATTTCCCAGAGGCTACTTAGCATCCCGTAGTTGATATTCAAGGCACACTTTTGAAAATTTGGACTAGGGGATACTAACCCCATTTGTCCTTGTTTTTATATTCGGAAATATCAGTGAGTAACATGTCTCTAGGCTGGTGGGAAGGTGTAGAGTTGCTTCTTTATTCATGCTGGTATTGTTTCCTAATCCAGGAGCAAAAGGTATGTGTGCATCAGCTCCTGCACACCACTCTGAAAGTACTAAGTATCCACCACCCTGAACACTAGTTTGTGTTCCCTTCAAGATTTATCAAGCATTGGATACATTGCATAGAATGAGCTTTTGGAGATTAATTTTGCCATTAAAATTAATTTAATATAAACACTTTCTATCATTTGGGTAAATTCATTGCTTTTTCTAAATCTTCTGCCTAACTGGCTAGACTACATGAGGCAATTTAAGAAAAGCTATTGCATGGGAGAGCAAATCCACCCATAGGAATTAAATTCTTTTTAGTCACCTGTATGCTCATGAGACATTTTTACTTACTTATGCAGCTCTTCCTGGTAAATTTGAAAAACTCGAGACTAAAGAGATTTTTCTTGGCAAATGGTTAAGTTTTATATTTCACCCTTATAGTCAGTCCTACTGTGCTTCCCTCAGTGGTAATGCTGAAATAGTTCTGAACTAGTAAAATAAACCTTTAAAAAGTTTCAAGCAGATTTTCTTGATTTAAAAATGATGATTTATGATTATGCGAACTAGGTTTAATATGCATTAGGAATTCAAATGCTGTTGCAATAATTTTTTAGTAAAAGCTGCTTTTTAGAACTACCTTTGCACATTCTCTCCACAAGCAATAATTCTTCATCTATAGAGTAATTTATTTCTTCTGGTTTTAATATGTTACAGATGAATGGTTGTATGTCTTTCCTGTTAGAGCATTACAAGACAGGCCACTTTTGCATTAGGCTGGTACTACAACAGATACCTGTGGTGCTCTTCATGGTTCATGTGGTACTAATTTAAATGGGAAGTTGCACATATTTCATTGAAACACTTGGTAAAGCCAGCTTTCACAGAAGGGTGCAAATGATGGACTGTTCTCTGTGTGCAGCTGAACTGCTCTAAATGTGTCAGTGAGGGTTATGGATCATTTCATTCACCCATCAGCTCTGGTCCGCTGTGTGTACAAATCACAGTATAGTGTCATCCAACAGAACATTCCTGACAATACTAGAACATTTATAGTACTGCCATTTTTAATAGGAGTTCTGCAACCCTGTTTAAATAGTATTACTTCTTTAACTCCTTAAACCCTGAATTTAAAGTAATTTTTGGTTTCCTTCTCTATTAGCTGCAGTGCCCCCAGTTTAGATTTTTTGCTCATTTTTCTTGGCTTCATGGCTCATGGGAAAGGAAATAAGAGATACTCAAGGTTAAAGTTAAGTTACATCTAGGACCTACATACACAAAACTTTCAGTCTCCATAAGTGGTGTGTTATTTTTCTGGGTTTTTTTTTGCTTTTTCATTAGAAGTGATCTTTGGATAATTCAATATCCCCCGAGCATACAGTCCCTTTAAATATCAAACAGTCTACCTTCATTCTCTGTCAAGAATTGATTGAATTGATGATAAATGTTACATGATTAGTGAACCTTTTGTCTTTCCATTGTCAGGATGAAAAACATTTTTGGCAGTTGCACTACAGTATTTTCCCTTTACCTACACTTTATAGCTGAGAAAAGAAAGAAATTTAAATGAAACCCTTGTCGGTGGCTTCTTTTCATGGATATAAGAAACTGCAGCAAGAAACCTAGTATAATGACAATTGTTATAAAAGTAAAGGCATGTATTTTGTTTAGCTAGTGGTAGATTATTTTAGTGCTTACTTCTTTTCTCCTGTGTTAGAACTGATCCCTTCTATTCCTAAACAAGGGCTGTGAGTATTCACCTTCTCTGGAAGAATTTGTCTAGGTGCAAGGGAGATTTTGACACTGTTTAATTTAAGGTGGCTTACTCAATGTACTGAAGTTTTAAACTCTTATTAAACCAAAGTCAACTGTTACTGGACATTGTCAGGCTCCTAACTCAGCCTTTCAGGATTCTCCATGGACTGTAGGAAGACTCATTATCTATGTCAGGGGCCAAAATTCAGTTTAAACCTACACAATATGAAAATCTCCTAGTTGGCCAATTATAGATTTAGAAGCCTATATTTATGAAATCGGGTTTGAGAAGTTTCACTACAAATGTTAACAGTTGGTGACTTCCCAAATCAGTTTACTATATTGCAGCCCTCCAGAGTGGCTAATTTTTGATCAATGATATTTTATATACCTCATTTCTGACTTGATACAACACACTGTTACTCTGCATATCTCCTAGATACCCAGGGATTGCTCTGAAAGCAGCACTCTACAGCAAAACAAGGCAGAAAAACCAGCATAATTTTTTTAATTGGACAACACAGGATTTTTCCTGAATGTGACTAAGCCTGCAAATCTGTCCTGGCTGAAGTCAATAATACCAGAAAAATTTCTAACACCACTAACAATTTTCTTTACTTGAAAATAAGATCCTGGCTCATCACTGGCAAACACTGTGCATGTAAGGATATTAACCACTGCAGACAGGTTACTTATTCCCTTCCAGCTGTAGTAGAAGGTATTCCCCCATGGACGACACAGCAAATGTCAACAATGCTTTATTTTCACTGTTTCAAACAAAACCCCACGCTCATGCTGCATGCACACATTATCAATGCACCCACAAATACGACCACGATGTCTCATGTAATTTCTCAGTACTAAGTGCATAATTGTTAAAATTTCTCTTAGACTCTTCACAGAAACTGAAACCTCTCAGTGCTTTTAGGTACCAGATTAGAGGTAGTTTGGGGAGTCTGTTCTCCAAAGCCACGTTGTGACATCTTCCTTCAGTCTTCCCTCCTGTTGACAGGATGCAATGGCATCTCAAGAGGTTAAAGAAGTAGGAAGATGAATAGGAATATCTTCTAACATAATTTTTCCTGTTGCAGGAACTACTTACTTTATTCTCATATTTCATGTCAGGGTAAAGGCCAAGTTCTGCAAGGTTGGAACAAAATTCCTGTCATAATTTTTAAATTAGAGATAATTAGCATGTATTTTATTTGACTTGGGAACATGATATAATTACTCCTTGCATGCTCTTACTCCAGCAATAGCTTTTTCTTCTAAGCTTTTGATTTTTCTGTAAATTTAAACACATATTTGCTGAACATATTTGAAAAAAAAAATCAGACTGCAAAAAAAGAAAGTTATTAAGTTCACTGAGAAGATAGTTTTGAACTTAGTTTTTCTCTTATGTATGTGATAGAAAGTTTTGTCTTCTACATTGAGAGTAATATGAATTACTATTTCTGCTATGTATATTAATGAAACTCCATACTGGTGTCAGTAAGCCTGTCAACATAGTATAACTAAAGGATTTGATCATATTTATGTCTTTTTGCCCTGTGAGATTATTACTGCCTTTTTTTTTTTAATTTTATCTATGTTGGCAATATATGTCCTCTCAGAGCTAGGGGGCAAGGGCCCGCTCTTGGCTTTTGCAGATATGCAAGCTATGTTATGGAGACACTCTAGCTTCTCCTTAAATAAACCTTAACAATACCATTCATCCCCCCTGTAAATGAAAAGAAAAGCCATTATATTTTCCAATTTCTGAAATTAAAGTTGACAGACAATGGCAATATGCTGTGAATATATGATTGAAATTATTTGCGAGATTAAAATACATAAATTACTACATTTCACACGATGTGTAAATAATGTTTCTTTATGCCCCTTCATACAAGACTGTATGTTTCGGAACAGTCACTTTTTCTTTAAAAAAAAAATCTATTTGTTAAAAATGAGACATGATTTCCTGCCAGGGAAGCTGACAGAGGAAAAAAAAAAGGTGATGGAGAAGATTCTTTTCATCTGCTTCTGAATGATCACTGTGTGATGCCGCTTCCTAAATTCCCTAGCTAAAAGCCAGCCTCACTACAGCAAAATTACTCATATCCATTTCCCAAATTGAGTAATGGCAAGCCCAGATTCTTGGAATATGTCTGCGCTTCACAATGAAAGGCTGTGTTGGACGTACTCTAGCGCGCTCGGAGCAAGCTGCTGAGTCTGTATAGCGAGGATACAAGCATGTGACGCAGAAGCTACAAAACCACATTAAAGTAGCATAGCCCTGACAGACAGGACTAATAAGCCCATATGCAGTACCTCCTGCTCCAAAGATAACCCACTCCCAAATTGCTTGGGTACTGCAGTGTGGGACTTCACACACAGACAGTCTTGTCAAATGCCACACAGGAATTCTATTCTCTTCCCTGGTTTCTGCAAGGGGAGGCTTTATGGCTTCATCTTTAGACTTTAGATCGGTATAGCTGGGTATTTGAAAGGCTATACAGTGACAGGGCAAATCAAGAAAAGCCAAAAAGAAAATTTTGCTGAAGGGGGAAGTTCAGCATGGCTCACTGTTGCTACTACTTCTAAATGACGATCTTTTCCGTGGGGATTTCTTATTTAGGAGTCTTGAAAATTTGTGATATCTATGATCTTTTCAAAAGCAGTTTTTTTGTTTGTTTTTTTGATACCCAGAGTGTACCCACGTGCTGTGCAACAAGCAATTGACCTACATAAGTCTGTAGGGAAACATGATTGCCAGTGACACACGGCTGTAAGAAGTTCGACACTATCTTGAATATGTTGTCATGATTATTTGACAAAGCATTAGTAATGCAGGTCGTGTTTGACAAAAGCAATAATGATGAAAAATGTGATTAAAACTTTAAGAACTGGGTCACATTTCACAAATACTGATTGCTTAATCACCACTTACCCATTGGCCAATATGACTCCAACAATGAACATTTGTTTTCAAGGAAACGTAGCAAGTTCCAAACCGATTAACAAAACATTAAATGAGTTTTCCTTTTCTCATTCCTGTGTTCAATTTTGAGCCCCAGTACATCGTATTCCTACATCTCACACAGTTATGCAATGTGCAGGTTAGAATTAGTGGAATTCCTAACCCATGAGAGAATTGCAAACTCTTTTCCCATTGATATTCCACAAAGGAAGTGAACTTGGAAACTAATGTGGTTTTGGGGGAAAACCTGAATAGAGGTCTTAGTGGTGCTCAGTTTTCAGGAGTTGGCATGTTGTTCAGTTTTGTCCAATTATCAATAAATAAGAGGGATTAGCTGCTGGTAATGGTGCAGTGGACAAAAGATGCAGGTCACATGCAGTGAATTCAGAAAAGTGAGAGTGTACTTAGGAAAAAAAGCTTTTCTAAATTAGCAATAAAAAGAGATGATTAGGTTAACTGTTTAGTTTCTAAAGTAGATAAATCCTGATGATATGAATTCACTGCTGAATTATACCCTGAGTGATATGTCAAGGTTCATCTAACTTTCATCTCCTTACTACAAAATAATCATTTAGCTCTTCATCTAACTTGCTGCACAAAAAGCCAAGCCTTTGGAAACCGATGAATATGACCTTGAGGACTGAAACTAAAAGAGAAGACAAACAGAAAAGAAGTGAAACTTCAACTGGTTAAAATGTAGATTAATGATTTCAGAAGTTTAAATGTCACTCTGTCTATTTGCCTGAAATTTGTCCTGAAAGAAAGACTAAAAATGCTTAAGTCTCTGAGTACAGCATGTGAGCTTTAACAGAAGGTGTTCAGTACAGAAAGTATGTTGATTTATGCTATGAACAGTTCCCTAGCTTTTATATTCCCTCTTTCAGTATCAATTTAAGCAGTGAGGTAATCAAAGTTAATTAAGAAAAGTTTGGTATTTAGAGTTTAGCGATGCAGATGCTTTGAGACTGATATTTTATACTGTCCAGAAATCTGAGACACAGTATATCAGGAGTGATTCATACTTGCAGATTAGTTTGGAGGCTTGGAGCAAGGGATGAAAAAGCACCTTCTACTGAGCACATAGAATCTAGGTATCCAGTAAATCTTTGCCACACTAGTTCTTCAAGTGAACAGCAGAGCAGGACACAGTAAGGCATATAAGGGCTCAGCATCTGAAATTTTAGCCAGTGGGACATTATCTAAAATATGACAATACACATCATGCCATCAGCTGATAAATCCTATTGGATAGCACACTCCCTATAGAACATCATACACAAGTAGTTTCTATCCAATTCATTACATGTCTGAATGAATAATTTGTGGAAGAAGTGAGAAGAGAGCTTACAGTACAAGCAATATATTCTAATTTTAAACCCCAATTTTTCTACAAGCTGGCCTGATGGACAGTCTCAGTTTCTCTTCAGTACATGGAAATTGATATTTCAAGTTAGTTTAAAGCCCCAGGTAACATGACAGGCACAGAAATGCCCACTTGTAGTTCTGTTGTTTAAAATAACTGTCTTAGTCAGATGCCTCTTAAACACCCTTTCATCATGCTTGTGCTGAGAGTGTCAGAAATAGAGATAGCTCTGTCTGCTTTGTTTATTACTTTTTGTCAACAAGCATCAAAAGAAGAAAAAAAGGCATGGCTGGGCAGATTTTTCCATGAAGAAAATAAGCCACCAGCATCTTATAGATATTGTTTACATGCCTTCTGTGTTCCCAGCACAAACATTCAAAGTTTGAGGGAGTAGAGTAGATGAAGAGTTGGGAGTGCTAGAGCAGAGCTCCTGTTTCATCCCATGGAGCTGACCAGAGCCCCTGCTGTTTAGGGGCTGTGCTGATGAACTTCCAGGAGTTTACCACTTTCCCAATCAGCTACCATATGGTAATAAACTCAATGCACATAGCAAGAGATGTTGTTCCGTTTTGATTAGAGGAGGTTGGAGACACATATTCCATTTTATGAACTAAAATACCTGCTGCACTTGGCTTGTGGATTGTACTTTTCTCAGGTATATGACCTGGAAAATGGCTGATCTGTGCCAAGTGAGTGATGTTTATCAACTTGCAGCTTTTTATGAGCACAGGGGAGAAAAATCTGTATAACAGGATTATAAAGACTTGAATCAAATCCAGACAAACTGTTCTTGTTTTCTAATCTGCAAACACGTAAATACTGTTTTAGCTCTGAAAGTAGAAAAAAAGTACAACTTTCCAAATAAAATTCTATTAAACTCTGCAAAGTTAATTAATGTAATAAATATGCCTGTGCTATATTAGGCGACAAACCTAACACTATTATCTCTTCCTATTTTCTTCCTGGGTAACTCACTACCATCAATATTCTAAGGCCTTGAACTATACACAGTGCACTCACTTAACCATCACCACCCAAAGCCAAGTATTTCAGGGATACACAGCAGCAAGTTATAAACAAAGAGCGGTTATGATTATATTGATTAAAGTTTGGAGCCAGGATTTTCTATTGCAGTTTTATAATAGAATGTTATAAAAATTCCTTATTAAGAGGCTATAATTGCTGGAAGTGACATTGAATGTTTGTTTTATGAGACTATGATTCTATAATAAAGGTGGCAGTAGAGGAGATGACTGACAAATGTTAATGACACATATAGTTAAGAACTACGTTCTCTACAGCTTGCAGACCATATCTTGTGATCTCAACTAATCTTGTCGCTTTTTATTTGGGCTCCACTGATAACTAACTGATTTACTAACTTGGACTGCCTTAGAATAGTGGCTATTCCATGAATTAAGTAGTCCCTATGTAAAAACTGTACTACTTAGTACATCGGTTCTGGATGTATAAATTTCTTTTTATCTGAATTTCAAAAATTCAAAGATCAGTCTCTTTTCTTACCATCTCTCATATTAAGTATATTCATTTTTTATGAAGTATCATGCTTTAGACTGCAGAAAGTCATAAGTGCGAGCAGTCGTTTTTCTTCCCCTTTTGAGGAACAAAAATACACTCATCATATTTGCTAGAGATTTCTGGTGTTTTCTTCAACTGTACAATGCCAGCAAATAGTCCATTCTAATCAATTCTTATTGTGCAACATTTTCTCCCACCAAGCCAGTAGGACTCTCTTGAGAATAGTGTAGTGCTGGTTAAAAGTAAAGGCATCCAGATCCAGGCTTGCTACCAAAATCTCTGGTTCATTGCTGATGGTGTCACTGGGAGGCTATACCTGTGATCAGAGAAATGAGGAAAGGGGAACAGTGTCAGTTTGCAAACTCCCATCTGTTATTAGGGTTCAGGGCATACTTTGGTGACTTACAGGTACAGAAAAGAAAAGAAATCAGGGAGCTGAAGTATTCAAAGAAAGGTGTTTACAATTTAGTTCATGTTTGTGTTCTGATTGATTAAGGATTTCTTCATATCCAAGTATATCACAAATCTAAGTTTTGTGTCCTTTGTCTCCTAAAGTCTTGATAAATAAGCTCTAAATTCAGTGTTTCACAAAGTTTCCCAAACATTATCCCCTCTAAAGGGATTCACTTCATGCAGTAGTTTATTCACTTTCTGATATTCCCTGTTCCCAAATGTGTTAAATCTGACCCATACTTTCACTAGGCTTGCTGTTTCAAATTTCACATTGATTTTGTGAATTTCATTTGGACTGATGCCACAGAATAGCACAAAAGTGTGGTTCTATATTAAGTAAATATCTGGTACACTGAAAATATTTTAGTTATATTGGGGTATAGTGACACCAATAATATATGACTAGATATTTACCTTGTTCTTGACAGGGAATGCTGGGTTATATGTCCAAATGGAAGGCAGTCCTTTGCTCAGCCTGAGCTACTGCCAGCTATCTCTGCTGTGGAGAAAAAAAGTAGAAATGTAATTTCTTCATTTTTATGGTTTCTATTGTTGTATTTGAGAAGTTAGTAAAGGTTTGTTTTGGCTCTCCTCTTTTTTTTTTTTTTTTTTGTTTACTACAGTGGTTGACACTACAGTATCAATGGCTCGATTTTGCCATATTAAGAAATCATACATATGCAAGTAGTGGAAGACATTTACACACTTAATTCTTCACAACTGTTTTGGCAAGCAGTACTTACGTTTTATCTTTCCTGTAGCTAGACTTTGTTTTTAATATACTACATTTCCATTTACTTCTGAAATTTCCTCTAAAAGCTGGGTTGAATGAAAGGCAAAAACAGAGTCTCTGCTTTTAAAAGTGTATGAAATAAGAACAAGCAGAGAAAATACACATAAAACAAAAAGGAAGGTAACAGACACACACTTGTGTTTGTTTCAATGTGCAGCACTGTGATATGGATATGCTTTTCTCCTCATTTGTTTAAACAAAAAAATAGTCTTTCAGGCCAGACTTTTTATTTTACACTGATGACAATGACACCCAAGTATATGCGGGGTCTAATGGAACAGTTAATCTATCTCTGAGGTAATACATTAATTGTTGTAAGTAAAAGTGCAGAATTTAGTGCTCTGGGCTTTCATTTATTGTTCCTTATTCTTTTTTTCCCTTTTAACCATTCTGTCTATGCTTATGGATATGTACATGCATTATATGTCATTTTGCTGTATATTAACTAACCTATCTTACTGCCATGTAAGGTGTAACAAGTCAACCTTACAGAGGGTAACTGAGCCAAAGTTCGTTCTCCAAGAGCTAAAGATAAAAGTAGTGGGGTTGAAATCATAATTTTTCAAGGAGATTTTATTTTTTCTTTAAAGAATACAAAATTGTTTCCAAAAATTAAATTCAGAATTCAATTTCTTTAGTTTTCATTAAAGCTGTTCCAGTAAAAATGATTAGGCATTTTAGGTAACTGAGCAGCAGCCTATGACCACACTGCACTTCATGCATTACCTCACAAACCCCCTGATCTCCAAACCCTTGCATCACTCTTAACAAACACATTTCAACATGTGTATTTCATTTTTTCCAAAAAAACATCCCCTAAGTCCACCACACTGCATTTGTGTGGTTCGACAGCTGTGGATAAGCATGTTGTGATTGCTGACACTCGTGAGACTGGAGGGGTATAATGACGAACTGAAATCTTCAGACACCTTTAGGTGGGAGAACTTCTCTCGCTAGTTAATCAGCCTGAATAACATAGAGGACTGGTTCTGTGTGACTCTAGGACAGCTGTAAGTCCCTTCTGCAGCAGTAGGGACTGCGTAGAGCCACTACTGAGGCATGGGTGCACCAGACAAAAGATCCAAATGGGGTGAAAATGTCAACAAAGACGAGAAAAGGTTCAGCTCTGAAAGTGCTCACATCACTCTTGCATACTCACATTGGGTGTTCCTCAGCAACCTGATTGAAACCTGTGAGTGTAAATATCCAAAAAGGTAAACCTTTCTGCATAGCAGAGGCTTCAGCCCACAATTGCAGAGCAGCTGATGGCGCAATTAGGAGCTCTGCCGCAAAAAGAGGCTTAGGTGTCAGATAGCTTCTGACACATTGGGCACAATTCCCTGGCACAGTGAAATTCTTCCCAAGCTCAAGACGTGAAAGAGAATGATGAAATTCTGTGAAGAGTTGGTGCTCTGTGCTGAGAGAAAACCTTCAGCTCTGCAACCACACCAGGTGTTCTCGCATTATCCTCAAGGACATGAGCAAAGCATTCTATTTGATACTTGTGATGTCCTTCTTCCACCCATAGAGTCATGTTTCAGTTCACTGTCATGACTGGCCCCCTTGAACATGTCTCCTGGAATAGTTTCTCTCCCCTCTCCCTCGCAGCTTCTTTGTTGAAACGCTCCTCCAGTTTGTAGAAAGGGTTCCTGGAGATGAGGGATGGAGGAAATGGGGAGCATGAGTGGTGGCACATGGATCAGGCCATGCTGCCTTGAGGGGTATTTTCTGTTGGAGACAGGAACTTCAGGCAGGGACCTTCCCAGCTGCGATCTTTCCAGACTCCATGTGCATGTACCCTCTAGCACACCCACAAACTACAGGTTTTTCCTTAAAATGGGAGAGATTACCTGGAGCCTAGAGGCTGTTTTCAACTGTGTGGGCAATCAGGGAAAGCCTAAAAGTACATTCATCCTGTTAGTCCATGAGACACGGGGTTTACTTGGTGTAGCACATGCACTTAGAGGCCTGAAGATTCTTTGATATAAGGGATGCAGATGTGTATGTGTCTGAGAGATGATGGAAGTTTAAATGTGAACTTTCTTACCTCTTTCTTACCAATAATTTTCTGAGTCCCCCCTTCTGATCCACTGATATGTGAACAAGGATACGTATGCTGACATATATGTGTATATTTATATATAAATATTTTTATATATGTGTGTATACATGAACTTGAGCATCTTCTCTGACCCTTGCATGAACAATTTGCGGGTAAGTTATATCCCTTAAAATTGCTGAACTTGTCCCAGATGGGACCCCAGAGGGGTCTGCTTCCACTAAAATCACTATTGCTTCAGAAATTCATACAGACTCTGCTACTTCCAAAAATCCACACATAAATTTTCTATTAGTGGAACTTCCTCCTATGTTGTCTTAAGACTGAGCAAGCTATATCACTAGCTATATCAATTGATCAGAGAATCCTGTTCTTGCTAAATAGATATTAAAACAATATCAACATTCAGTATTGCAATCTGAATGGTTTCAACTGAAAAAAATATCCTAATGCTGGAAGTCTAAATAATACAAAAACCCTTCAGAAAGGCCCATCGTGGTAAATGGATCTGCACCTGTGGGAAACATCAAAGTCAGCATGTCTTTTCCTTTGAACTGAATTCTCTTTTATCATCCATTTTTCTTCCATGTGTTTATATATAAAAATACAATATTATTAGCACTTTGTCATCTTTCCACCAATCTCATGAGTTAATCCAAGTCAGAGCAATAGATAAATTACATTTTCTTTGGAGACATTAGTGCAAGCAGAGGGTATTTATTTACCTGTTCCTATCCAAGAGCATGATGGCAGAATTTTCAAAGGTTTCCTGCAGGGGTCTGCTTCCACTAAAATCACTATTGCTTCAGAAATTCATACAGACTCTGCTACTTCCAAAAATCCACACATAAATTTTCTATTAGTGGAACTTCCTTCTATGTTGTCTTAAGACTGAGCAAGCTATATATACTATAAATAGATTTAAAAAAAATGAATTCAGAAGTTTTTCATTTTCTGTGACTGACTATGGGTGGAGAAAGGCTGGGTCACATGCATGGTACAAATATACTCAGTGATACCAATTTCCTGTAGTGTTTGCCCAATAGATTGCTCATAAATATTAATGTTTTTTCAACTGTCTTTTTTTTTCCATGTAAGTGGTACCATTTTAGGGAACAGTCATAGATTAAAGGCCACATTTTGACAATCTAGCAAGAAAATTATTCTAAAGACTTTCAAATATTAGCATCCTTAAAATGAAGCTAAATATGCATTCTTTATCCATAACTCCATTATTAATTAAACAGTATTGTTGGAGTGCTCCTTTTCAGAGCCTAAGAAAGTAAATTGCATCAACTTTAGGCTAAATTCTTCACAAAGGGTAACAATGTATCATGAAAGGTGACTACTCATCTCAAGAAATCTATCAAAACCCCTGGTATTTTTTTTTCCTCTAGGCACATGTAAACTGTTAAAAACAGGGAAAAAAAAATTCAACAGAAGATAAAACCAAAGTGAGAATTTCCCACAACAAATAAAAAGATACAACTTATGAAATCCACACTAACGAAAGCACGTAGGAGTAACATTAACAACATCATTAACAGTATCAAATATATGAATTTTGAAGACATTGTCAGAGCTCATCTGCCATCTTAAAATACCTTAGTCTTAGCATGAAGCTTACAGGTAAAAAAACCCAAAACCATAAATTTCTCTGCGTAGCAGTATTGATGATGGGAGTCAGCAAAAAAGTTTTTATGGGTTTCCCCTTGTCCTTTGCTCTGCAAATCTCTTTTCCTTTGAAAGGGAGTGTTTTGGACATGCCAATTTAGAATAACCTTTGTAAGTAATTTTGTTGGGAAGTCACACTTTCATTCAATGTTTGATTGTGAGCAATCTATCAATCCAGGTCTTGCAGGGAGTAATGAGCAGAAGCATACGGAGCATGCAGAGCAGTCTGTCATCAAAAGGGAGATTTTGAGTCTAGGAGCCTGGAGAAAATGGTATGGTTTTTTCAGAGGATATAATACACTGTATCCTGCAGTCATTGCATCTCTCTGCTAGAGAATGAGCAGGAGCTCACATGTGCTGCACACCCCTCTTGGTAGTTTTAATGCACATCTTTAGGAACTTTGTGTGACAACATGATGACAGTGGCGTCTTTGTTGTTACCACAAGCCTGACAATGGTCACAAGAGAAAATGTCCTTCGTCATTGCCTGTAAACCAACATTTTATCCATGCTAGTAAAGAGAACAGCGAGTACTCCCTGTGCTTGCAGCTAGGTTGGAAGCATTAGATCCTTTTTACCCTTATTCATTTCCTGACTCCTTCCCTTTTGTAGTATCACAGACAAAATTGTCCATGAAGCACAACCTTTAAGGGTGATATATCTAATAAACTCTTACTGAGACTTCCTCTGCACTCTTTAAAAAACCCAAACATTACAAATATAGAAATTCCTTGCATGTAGAGCTACCTGCTCTGCCTTTATTTTTGTTCCGCTAAGCTTTAAACAGCCTCAGTTTGTGATTCTGAGATCTCTAATTACAGATACATCTCATTACTCCTTGACTGGCAACATTTTCTTCAGCTAAATCCAAAAACATTGACCAGAAAAGCCACACTCCTCTATCACACTGAATACTGCTCACTTGTTTGGAAGCTCTCACTTGGGGCTCCAGAGGGTGTGAGCATTGTATCCGGTCAAGCTATTAAATGACCTGCATTTCCCAAAAGAACGTGAAAGGTATTTATGATATTTGCCTTACACACTTGCGTGTGTACAACTGCATGTTTCTGTTAACCAGAGCCATGAGTTTCTCCTTTGTTGTGATCCTTCTGTAATATCTACTGCACTGCTGCCACTCCGTGCTGAGCTCTTTGATAAAAAGCATCTTTCTACTTTTAGCTTTATTGATGTGTGTTTATTTATTTTAGATATAGTTTGTGCTAGAACATATACACACATATGAAATAAATACGTGCACTTTAAAGGAACTTAAAGAATAAAGTCCAAATGTCATTAATTAATCTGCATACTGTGAAAACAGGCATTGATTCTAACTGAAAAGATGACCATAGAAATCTTTGTAAAATGCTTTTTTCTTTCTCAGGAAGATATGAAAAATATATACATTTATGGGAATGTTTCTTAGTAAGGGTAATAATATAACAAGGGGAGAAAAAGAAGGATCAGTGATTCATTAGAAACTATTTTTCATTCTTATGAAATATGAAAAGAGAAAATGAAAGAAAACACAGTAAAATCTCATTTATTCTGAAGAAGCATGGACTTGTCAAGGATATTATCATCAGGATTTGAATTTTCTTCCACAGTTAAAGGGATTTCTTTATGGCTAAAAAGGAATTTCAAAGTATCATTAAAATAAAACACCATCTTATTAAAAAAAAAAAAAAGATTAACCTTAATTCTTCAAGAATGATTTTGACAATTAGAAAACACTTTTGGAGGGCAAGGTCAGCAGCTTCCTTGTTTATTTTGCCTAGTCTAAAGGAGGAAAGAGTAAAATAAGTACACATCATTATGCTTTAGTACTAATGAATTGTTATTATTTAATTTTCTCATGCTTAAAGAATTCTCATGGTAAGAATATCTTTAACTAGGAGTAAACACTCTGGAAGATTATGAGACAGATACATATTTTGTATACTTTAAGCAGATTAGAAAGACTTGAAAAGTTTTGTTTAGTGTTCATTTTTGATGTTTGACTGAATTCTGAAATAGGATCACCCTTTCTCAGGTCTCAGAAAGTATAGCTAAAAATGTCGAGAGGGACAGAAGAAAAAGATGATTTTGTGAGTAACCTTCCAAAATACAAAAGATGAGGGCTTTCCTAATGAAATCTTTTCTCCTGGAAACTGTCTTGATTAGGACAGCTGAGTAGGACAGTGTTACCCCAACAACACAAAATTTTCAATGGCTGGCTTTTCTCTGGGTTGAGGAAATTATGCAAACGGATGAATTGCAGGAAAAAATCGGGTTGGGTAAAGTACCATGTATAATTCCAACAAATTCAAAGAATTTTTTCTAGGTTTTAGTTGTTTATAAATATTTCTTGTTCATCACAATCTCTAACAGAAGATTTTTAACTGGAGCCAAACTTGAAACTTTTCATTAAAAATGTCTAAATGGGACATTTGGCCACTTAAAAACCCTTCATCTATAAGACTTTTGAATCAGAAGGTTATTCAAACCCACTTTTTTCCTACACACAGCTTCATTTCAAACAAATTGATATTTTCAAATGAAAAAGAAATTGTTACAGATTTTTTTGAATGCAGAATTTCTTTCAGTCAAGAAATGCAAACTACTTCAGACATTGCTGTATGGTTTCAAGCTTGTTTCTTGAAGAGATCTTGATGGGATATCCACTTCCAGTGTTTACAAGACTGCAGAAAAACTTATTTTCCTTTCATTCCTATTTAAGGGTTGTGCTGTGACCTGCAAGCAGGACTCTTCATGGACATCGATAGAGGATTCATTCTGACACTTGTTCTGCCTTCAGTGCTGATGGCAGTGGTTGCTGCTCTTACCTGCATGAACCTACATGGGCTGCTTGCACTGATAGCAAGCAGTCTCTCACCTTGAGCTTGGACTCAGCACCTGGTCAGATGTCAGGGCAGCATTGCAGAATGAAAGAGTTCCTTCAAAAGGACAAATATTTTGAGGATGCTGAACACTGCCCCAGGTGTTAGGTCTCTTGAGTTAAAATTCAAGGGTCTCCAACAGTGGTGTCAGGGCACACAACAGTCCCAGTATCTTTAGTCTTTCCTCCCTATAATGTTACTGTTGTAGATATTGCATCTGTTAAACCTTTGGAGAATAGCTAGATCAAGAGTAAGGCATGCCTGGAGCGGATGCTGCAAAACTGGGGAGAAAAAAAGAGGGTTTCTATGCCATGAAATGTTGGAGTTGGATTTTCTTAATCCCTCTGAGAAGTACCTTTCCTTGAGTCAAGCTCTGACTAGAAAATGTGTAAAGTACTACATGGTCAAGATAATCTGGGCAATGTTAGAAATGTATATGAATGTGTGTATGTTATTTATACATATAGAATTAGGTGTTTTAAAGGAATATTTTATATTTTAAAGATACCATAATTGGTGCAATTATTAGGGCAGAATATACTTATCCTACCCAGCAAAACAGTCAGCCGCTGGGACTTTATCTATCGCTGTTGCAGTCTATTCAATCAGTTCCCATATCCCCCCCGCCTCCCCACCACCTCACCTGTCACTTCCACCTAGCAGACACACAGCTCTGCACACACACAGAGGGAAATTCAGCATTTTCTGCAATCAACCAAATAGCCTGAAGTGAAAGACAAACACGATGCCTGAAGCAATATTGCTTGATTAACAATGAATAGTTCTTTAAAGTGATCACATGAACTTTAATCTGAAAGATTGCTTTGAATTGTTAAGGGTGGAATCTGTTGCTATGAGAGTTGTCAAACAACTGTGGTGAATTTAATGTGTAATAGATGATAACCTTTGTCGGTTTTAATATTGAATTCCGTGTTACTGATCCTAGTAAATAATCCTTACCTTCCCCTAGTGAATACCTGCTACATCCCAAAGCTCTGCACAGTACGGAAAGACATTTTAGTAGAGCATTTTTCATGTAAAGCACACATACTGTATAGATCTGACCTCATCACTGGTTGCCTCTGGCTATCTCCTGTATACCGTCTGTTTTCTTGATTTTCTCCTGAGGTTGTCATTATCTAAGGTTTGTAAATATTTCAGAAATTTGAGACTTGTTCAGCAATTGCAAATGCCATATTGCTGTTATACTGAACTTTCAGTAACATTCAAACGTTCATTTTTCTCTATTTTATCTATTTTGGTTCTGGATGATATAAAGTCTACAATGCATTATTTAGCTGTAATTGAATTTGCAATCTATTTACAGTAATTTTAACTAAAAGACTTCAGATAAGCATAATTTTGATCTCAGTTAACAAAGAAACAATACATGTTGTTACTTTATATTGTGCTACTTTCTATTTGTCAAAGTGCTATATAGATTTTATGGATATGTTATGCAAGTTTATGCATGAAACTCAGCTGTTTGTAGAAACTGCTGACCTCTCCACTGAAGGGAAAAAAAACCACAGAACAAAAACTGAAAACCCTTTTGTCCTTTAAAAACCCGTAGGAATGTAGCGTGTATCATAAAGGACATGTGTACTTGAAACAGATAAAAAGAAGTACAGAACTGGTTCCTTCCCATAATCTTAGTATATATGAATTTCTTTGTATTAAAGCAACCATCATTTACTGAATATTTTTGTTTTCATGTAATTATGTACATATACTTAGCAAAGTATCTTGTATAAAGCAGAAAGCTACAGAAGCCCTTTAAAATCTGCTTTGAAAATCATGTGTGGCATGAATTTTGGCAGCGTTATCATCACATTCATTTTTGGAAGTATACTCCAATTTTTGTATCAGCTCCTGTATTGTAGCAATAATTTACTGTGATATTAACGTTAGTATCCAATTTTCATATCAGATTCTTCATTCCAGTATAATTTATTTCAATATTACATTGCTAGCCATACCTGCCTACATTGTTCTACTTTTGCAGTTGCCTTCAATACACTTCTTTTTAACATTCATTATGTTAAGACTGTGATGATACACCACCAAATGGGATAGAGAGAAGAATGCGTATAGTGTAAAAAAGATGCCTTTTGATGATAGGGAGGTTTAAGAGTGTTGATAGATTTTAAAGATCCTGCTAAATTCTTTAATAATTATTTAATTAACTCATTTATATTAGGATCAGAAACTTCATTTGCTTTGCACTAATACAAGCTTTACAGGTAAGAGGAAATTCCTAGAAATTTTGTTTTGTTTGTTCTTATACTGAGCCATGCGGATTTCTGTCCTTTATATGAAACATTTGAACTGGAGGCAATAATTTGTAAATGACATGAGAAAAAGAAATCACAGTATATTTTCTTTTCAAAATATTTAGTGTCTACAATTCATCTGTGAACCAAGTAAATCACGGCTTCTTCAAGTGCAGGGATCGAAACCAATTACCATTAGTGACCATCGGGTGCAGCCGATCCTTTCTGTCCTGTTGCCTGAATCTCAATGATCTCCCAAGTGTGCCCATGCAATTTAACAGGAAGATCAATACACCGCGGCAGTTAGCAGCAGCTCTCTTGAAGTGCTTCACAAAACATGCTACATTTCTCTACCGAATAAGTGTCAAAACATTCCAACAGCTACAATTCTTGGGAGAAATTGTTCTTGTGAAACATTATTGACATACTTTAACCCACATTTCCCGCTGCTCTCCAGCTTCCTACAGGCCAGTCAATTCTGATTTGGCAAGGGCCACATCGAC
Source organism: Origma solitaria (assembly GCA_013397895.1). NCBI lineage: Eukaryota > Metazoa > Chordata > Aves > Passeriformes > Acanthizidae > Origma > Origma solitaria. The sequence goes on from VZRL01003800.1 coordinate 252,525, forward strand.
ACATGTCCCCTGCTGACTTTGTCTGTAGGCATGAAAGATATCACGATGCAGTGCAGAAGTCCTGGGTGTCAGGGGTCAGTGGTCTAGCTCTGACCCAAGGTCAAGGTGACAACAACCTGTCTCCTGGGACTTGTCTTCATCTCTAATACGGCCTTGGAAGCAATCAATATCATTACAGAGCTTACTTTTCTAACAGAGAGTGCCACCTGATCTAAGCATTTCAAGACTATGACTTGCCAGCCTTGCGGCTTGAAAATGTCTTCATTTTCCCACTATACTGAAAACATCTGTATTAAGTCTGGCATTGGGTTTTTTTCATTTGTTTAATGTGAGAAATTAAATTGATTCTTTTCACTTTTTAATGGATTTCTGCAGCCAGGACTTTCTTGATCTTTTCTTGTATATTCTGGAGTTATTATACATAGCTCAGTACTTTCTCCCAGCATCTAATCTCTGTATAATTTTTTTTCTTTTTTTTGCTATTCTTGCTCTCTCTTATTTTTTCCCCCTATTGTCTATCAGAAACAGTTTTCTTATTTATTTCTTTTTAGCTTTCAAGAAAGGAAATCTCACTGCTGCATCTATATGCTGAATTTACACACACAAACACACACACACACACACACACACACACACATACACACACACACACACACAGCCCTAAAACTCATCCTCAAATATATTCTTAAAAATATAAATAAAATGCAATGTCCTTACCAATTTTGTCAGGCCATAGAGGGTTAGTGCATTGTAAGAGGCAATTATGCACATGAACAAGCTGATAACCACTAAGATAGGCACTTTCATCACCTGTTTACAAGAGTTATGGTAATTTCCAATGCAACAAAATGTTGCTTTCTTCAGAAATCTCAACCATGATGTCTCAGTACAAAATTCTGTATAGTTAAGGAGGTTTTTACCTCTCTTAATGTTTGGTCTTTTTTCCCCCAAGAGAATAAAAAAGCCCCCAACAAACACAGAGCCCAAACTAAAGCAAAATATGGCAAATTTAAGTATTTTTAAGGAAGTGTTTCTATTAATTGAGTGGTGCTACAAAACACTAACAGAATTGACAATGACTTACAACCAGAACATTAGAGGAGGAATAGAAACTACCTGTATAGTGTCATTAAAATTACTCAGCTTTCTCATCACACCAACATAAAATGGGCCTTCAGATTGCCCCCATAGTGGACAACTGACAGCGAAGCCTGAAAGCAAATATTTAATTCAAGAAGATCAAGGTTTCCTTGCATCACACAGCTATGGAGACCTCTTGGGTCCTACATAGACTGGTAGATAAAATCAAAACAAAACAAAGTAAAACAAAATCCAAAGCCATAAATATTGCTTTAGGTGTGAGTCACAGCAGTCTAATATGTCTGTAATGTACCTAGCACACTTTTGAGGTCTTTCAAAACAATAGCGTTTTCAAAGAGAGAGAGAGACCTTTTTTTTAAAGGTTACATGCATAAACTTCACTCTAGGTTTTATGCATTCTAAATGAGCCCTGAGATCCAATTCAGTGGATAATTCCCTTTTAGAAAATGCAGATTCTGCACCAACTGTTCCTAGCTGCAGAAAGGAATTAAGGCAGAAGCTGGAAGGATGGGTTTCCCCCTCTTCTCTCCTCTGTTTCCTTCTGTTCGTCCTTTTGCACCCAATTCTCTCTGTGGATTTATGAGGCTGATGAGGCAGTTTCATTCAAGCTGCAGTTGAATGAAAACATTCCCCATTTACAACCCTCTAGAGGGGAAGGGAACTAGGCTCTTTCTCTACCCACAGTAGTTCACAAAGATGTTACAATCTCCAAGTCCCCCTGTTGCTGCTTGAGGACTTTCAGGAGAAACAAAAAGGCTGGCAGGATCTTAGGTGACTGCATGAAAGCTGGCAAAAGACACCGCTGAAGCTGAGTATATACCGGTAGAGAAAAAGTGGAAAATCTCTGGCCCCTGTGTAAGAGATCCTGAAAAATTACCTCCAGCCTACACAAGTGCAGTGCTCACACTAAAGTATACAAACACTCACTAGATATTGAGGGCTCCAGCTAATAATTACCCTGGCTATCAGTGTATCTTTCCACACAGGCCTTCAGTGCCTCCTCTACACAGACCGGTGGCCAGCACATCCTGTGCAGCGCATTCTGTGCCGCCCATTCTCAGCAATGTAAAATGGCAAAATGACCTCTTTCTGCCTGTCAGGCAGTCTTCTTCTACACGAGGCAGTATAGCAAGAAGAGAAGCAACCTATAATCAGCAAAGTAATAGGAATCACAAAACTAGTGTGTTCTATTTAAACAGGGGTCTTGCATGGGAGAGGCTGAAAAGACTCTTTTCCTTAGATCAGCTGTGGGCTGCCTTTACCTACCTCAGTCATTTTCAATGCTTCTCTGGAGGCATCCAGCAGTTGAAGTGCTGGATCAGACTTTTGCAGCCTCACTACACCTCGCTCACACCACTTCAACCACAGCCTTTTGGAGCTCCGATTCTCTCCATCAAACCAAACAGCACAACTGCAACTGCACTTCCTTTGCACAAAGTGAGAGCTGCTAGCGGAGGAACACGGTAAGGCTTTAGCCTCACTTTAGGCTGCTTTATCAAGACGCAGCTGCCCATTAAAAGTCCAGTAGTGTGAAAATCAGAATGTTTCTTTTCTCTGTTTACACCCTGAATTTTCAAAAGCTGTCTAGAGTAATCTCGTTGCCTTTTCTGTCCTGCAAAAATGCTATAACAGAAGCTTCTAGTGTACGAATGGTAAGGCATGTTACAGACTTGTTTCTCTTCTCTGAAGTTAGGGCAGCTGTTCTCCTAATCCTTCATATCTACTTTTCTATCTATTGACCAAGGAAACTACACAGATCTGTCAGGACAGAAAGTGCCAACCCAGAGGAAAAAAACCCAACAAAAACCCTCTCAATTTTGTGAAAGAGAATTACCAGTTTTCTTTGTTCCTTCCTAATTTCAGAGGAAAGAAATTTTGTATTTCCATTGAAAGAAACTGCAGGATATTTCTGTTTGGAAACAACAAAATATCTTTTATAGGAAACTGGTGGTGGATTCATGTGCTATTATAGGGTGTATACAAGGAGACTCCAGTGTGCAGTACAACGGGCAGAAGAAGCAGATTTATATTGCTAAAGAAATCTGGATGATCAAGTAGATTTGTCTGCAATGTCAGTTCTATGTTATGAGAAAAAACTTTTAGAGATGTAGAGAAAGGTAACAGTGGAAAGTGTGAAAAAATGAAACACTTTAATAGAAATTTCTTACTTTTTTTGAAGTGGTATAGAAGTAAGGTATTTTAAGTTGCATCTCAGAATACAATGTGGTGAGGGGATCTTTGCATTCTCTCCATATGTTGCCACATAACAAAAAAAGCAGAATATATGCAGATATGAGAGTTCAGTATTTTTTTAAAAAATATATATGTATTAAAATCTCAGTGATTAAACAAAAAGTAGCAAAAATTCTCAGTGCAAACATCCTTTCCTTCTCCTCTGCCTTGGAGGACTGCAGGAAACAGTGAATTCATCTGCAGTAAGGAACGGACATCTTTTTCAGCATTAGATGAAAGAAAGATATCATCTATTTTAGCATTCTTGTCATATATTTCATTCTCAAGTCTTTTAGGGAATGTGTCTCCTTATTAGGACCATCATCATTTGTATTTTAAGACTAAAGTAGTTTAGTTTTAGAATCTAAGAAGTTACTGAGACATCCAGAGCTAAGCTCCATTAAACTCTTTGACCTAAACCCTATGAAGAGTCATTAGTTCAGCAGGAAGAACATTATTGTGCTAGCACACAGTGTGAGTACAAATCCTCTTCCGCCTCTGTCTGCCAGCTTCCCTCCCCCTAAAGTATTATGCTTTATATGAAAAAGCAGAGAACTATGTGAGGCCCTAATGGATTATCAAATGAAATATGATCACCAATGGTTATGTATTACAGTTAATGTTTCATTAGTTGTAGTAAGAGCAGACAAAAAGGTTGGCTTTACTCTGTGCTTTTCTGACTTCAGCTCAGTTCTGCAGAAATTCATTGTAAAATTATTTACCTCCTTGGTTTTCAATGTCAAATTGTTTTTGTCTTTCTAAGTTCTCCTGTCTTTTATGGCCCCCTCCAACTTCATTATAGAAAAGGATCTTTTTATGGGAGCTGTTGGACGGTAGATGGAATGAATGAAATGGTTCCTGAGAAGGCAATTGCTGTCCTTCTGATAGTGGGTGACACAGAACAGAATGTCCCTGATGTAACGAACCTTGCTTAGGAAAGGAAATTATGTTTACTTGTGATTTTACTGTGATGTCACTGTGTTGTCAGTCAAGGGGTCTACCACCCTTTGTGGGGACCTTTTTGGTGTTCCCTTTTGTTTCATAACTCCTTATTGTAGAGCAGAGGATTTTGGTATATTGCATAGCTGAAGTGAGCACACCACAGTGTTTTGTGTTTGCTTTTCACCCAAACACCGATCTTTCATAGCCACCTTTTGCAATTCACATTATCTCTCCTGACAGCACTAGACAGTTCTGTACTTTTGAAACTGATGGGGAAAAATTCCTTCTTCCCTTTAGGTACTAGAAGGTGCTGTAAGGTCTCCTTGGAGCCTGTTCTTCTCCAGGCTAAATAGGAGAGGTTCTCCAGCCCTCTGATCATCTTAGTGGCCCTCCTCTGGACTCACTCCAGAAGCTCTTTCTTATATTGGGTGCCCCAGAGCTGGGTGTAGTACTCCAGGTAGAGTCTCACATATTACTTCTCTACCCTGTATTACAATGGCATTATACAATTGTTTCAACCGTGTTGCTGCAGCTTTATTACTGGTGTAAAATAGATTTCGGTTACAGGAATTTTCTTCTGTGACTTTCAAGTAAGGCTGAGGCCTGATTTTAGTGTAATCTTCTCTAACACCACTTCCAGCAGGTGTTTCTTATTCTGTAAAGTGAAGAAGCCACAGAGAAGCTCAAGAAAAATAATTTGCACTCTGCCCTGGAACCCTCTGGCTCTAATCAGGTCCAGAGCATTGGGAACTTTGTTCATTTACGCTTGGCAGTTTCTTATAAACTTATTTTTGAAGTCAGCAGTTGTGCTTCTCTATAAAATGCAGAATTTCAGAATTTGAGACTTATCACCTGCAAGCACAATAACAGCCTGGCCTTTGAAATATCACCTTGTTCTGGATACTAAAATTTAATACTTTACTTCAATCACAAGGGACATTGGCCTATGATGTTGTCAAGACCCACGATATAACAGATGCAGAAAGGCTGACAACAGAACAGCATGTTGCTTATAAAATCAAGCAAAGCACTTTTCTGTTTGAAAAGAACTAAGACAGCAGGTTTTTCTCCTCTTCTCTTTTAACAGTTTTCAAAGTATACTCAAATACTGTTTGAGTAATTGCATAACTTTGTAAATACATAGCTTTCTTCACTGTGAAAGACCCTCTAGAAATGCTTTCCATGCCGTTTTTCCTCAAATAAATCATAAATTTCAAGTGTTTGATGATTTTTAAAGCATTCAACAGATCAACAGTGAGCAGTGGGTAGAATAACAGGTAGGTAAAATGATGTTAACAAATGATTATTTGAAGCAATTGTCCACTGTAATGCTCTGTTCAGTATCTCCTTTTATATAGTAATGGTCTTGGTTGCCAAAGACTGAGTGCATTTCAGCATTTTTATGAGCACTTTTCTTAATCCATTCAGTTAGCAATGTTCCACTCCAGTGCTGGTGACAATACAGTTGCTTCAGCAAACAATGAGGTCAGAGACACTTGCTACTGACCTCAGCAAAATAATCAGATAATCAATTGAAAGGAGAAAAAAACAGTTCTATACACATCACCATAGTATTTAACTGTCATATATAAAATGAGAGTCATACCAATTAGCTTTGTCTATTATCTTCCTCCCCTCATCTTAAAGACCAAATTTCCCTGATCTCCTTCAGGTGTACTATTCCCTGCAGGCAAAACCCTTTGTGTTCAGTCTGAGGGAGTCACTCCATATTGCCATATTGTCCTGAGCATGAGGCAAACTTTATTTAACAATTGTATTTACCAAATAGAGATATCCAAGAATAATGCACAATCTGTGTGCACTTTCAGGTTCGTAACCACAGACTCACAGGGAAAAGATGCCAGTCCCTTAGTCAAGCTGTGAACTGCGCTGAGAATGGAGAAAGGAGACATAATTTTTTGAGATCCTAGGTTTCTAAGTAGGAATCCCTTGCAGCTCCAAATATTCATGGATTTCTGCTGCAACTCTTAATTATGGAATTAATGAATTATAGACTAATTTGGTTCAAAACCACCTTTAAGCTCATTAAGTTCAACTGTTAATGAAGAAACATAGCTCAAAAAAATGTCATAGGGAGTGAGTGGAACTAAAACCTGCCTGGCCTGAGACAGGTTGTCCTTTCCCGGTATTTTTTTCTGACCCTGACAAAATTGTTGATGAACTAACCAGTAAACTAGCCAATTTCTTCTGCTCAGCACACACACAGTTTCTAGATTTCAGTGAGCTCCCATTTGCACTGGATTATAAAGCCAGATAAGAGCACTAAAAAGAAGGTCAAGCAACTTGCCTGCAGTCACACAGCGAGTGGCTTAAGTTCTATCTGACAACAATAAAACAGGCACTAAAAATACAAGAAATTCAGACAGTTGAAAAATAACATAAATGCTTGAAAGTACAAAAAAGGATTGTTAAGGAACCTAAACAGTCATTTCTTTGCCCCTGAGGTACTAACCATTTCCAGTTTCAGTTCTTTGTTCTTTCTTACCTAAGTCACTGATGGTTTAATTTTCAGATCAGGGTCTTTTTCACAGGCCTTTCAGAAGTCTGCAGTCTCTGGCCACGGAAGCCTGAAATCTGTAGGAACATATACGCATGTACAAACCACAGGTGGAGTGCTGAACATGTGCATGGGATATTGTATTTTTTATCAATTTAGTGCTTATTATCTTCTTTACTGTATGCGATGCTTCATCAACATGCTCACCTTTGCTGTTTTCTAGTAAGTGCTATAATTTAATGATGTGGTTTTAGGGGTTAGGAAGTTTGTGTATCTAAGTACACTAACTCTGTGTTTAATGACACTTGTATAAATGGTAGCACCTGGAGTCTTCGTCTCAGTTTCTGCAAGGTACTTAAGCACATGCCTGGCTTAAAGCAAGCAAGCAGTCCCATTGAAGTTAATTAGACTTCCCTTGTACTTAAAGTTAGGCATGTGCTTAAGTACCTTGCTGCATTAAGACCTTAATGAAGATTGGGGTATAACTGCCTTTGTTGCAGTGTGTGTAATATGAGTCATTTTGTGTATTCAGTGTGGAGCTGGGAGTACAGTAAAGCAAAGCTGAGTGAGTACAAACACAGGAAGGTTAGGACACAGTTTTGTAGCTGTTGTGGTCACTGCTCAGACTCAGCTGCTTATTTTAGGTAATGGTGTCTCCCAAGGGCTTGTTTTCTACTTTTTTTTTCCCCCTGCAGCTGTCAGGACTCACAAGAAGTGCCTTTGTTGTATTTTAGGGGTTTAGTTACCAATATTGATAGAAAGATATTGATTTCAAGAATTTCTCCTGGCTGGTTTAAGGATGCACGAATGTTAACATCTTTTCCCTAGGGGACAGGATCTGAGGCCTTCTGAAGTCAATGGGAAGGCTCTCATCAGCTTTAATGGGCTTCGGATAAGGTCTTTAGGAGGTGAGAGAATTTCTTTGAGATCTGTATTTTGTATCTCAGCTAGAAGTCATCATTGCACTGGCTCTCAGCACTAGGAAAGTGGGTTGGATGAGGATGGGGACAGGGAATAGGGTGAAGGTACACCCTGGACTGAGCAGTGGCTTGAATTGCCATCACTTGTTTCTGTAGCACCTATCAATAAATTAATATGTGGAGAATTCTCACTGAAGAATTGACTCAGTCCCAAACTAACTCACAAAGTCTGTGTGGATCACAGCAGAAGCTGATATAGCTTCAGGCCAAAGCTGGAAACTTTGCTCTTTGTCATTTACTGTAGAACATGCAGAGATACTGACTCTGCTTTATGTCAAAAGGAACTTTACAGGACACAAGGATAGAAATAGTAAAAGCGAAAGTACATGCAATAACAGGCTTGTTTATTTTTCTCATTCATATTCCTATTACTGAGATGCGATGCACCAGAAACAGCAGTTTCCAAGAGCTTTACAAAGAAGAATCCTGGTGCCAATCCTGCAATTGCTGTTGGTTAGAGAAATTAATCCCATGGTTTCTATGACCATACTCTTTAACTACTGCTTATTGTGGTGTAACTCTGGTAGAGTCTATTTTCAAATTTATATAACAAACCCACACTGATACCAACATAAGAGTAACCCGTAAGAAAATTACTCCTGTATAGCCAATTCTCATTGGATGCATATCAGTGTGGCTTTTGGACACATTGCTTAAAAACTAAGTTAAAACAGTCTGAAAGGAAAGCAATGCCAATATTTTCTTGAGATATTTTTAAAAATTCTATTAATTTTGAGGAGGGTGAGGCTTAAGGATGGCAGGAGAGAACATTATGTACAGGTCATGAATGCTGTGATTTGAACAAAGGAAGAGAGGCAGTTTGAAAGCATTAAACATATATAGTGCAGCATACATTAGACCCCATCAGACAGAACCTTTAAGATCCCGAATTTATCAAATGACAACATTCATTTTGTACTATGTAGAAGACAACAAGAAAGTCAGCAACTTCATGTGCTGACATTGCAGTAAAACATGATTTTAATTAGCTCACACAGAGGACACATTGAGGAAAAAGTGACATTTCATTGAGGAATATACTATTAAACACAACCCTCCTTGACCTGCCATTTATCAGGGTGCAACACAAAAGTCACATGACTCATCTTGTCTTTCTCGTTGTCCTTTGAACCCTAGAAATTCATGGTTCATTTGCAGTGACATGGGATCCTCCTGGTTTCTTGACACACAGAAGTATCTGCTGCTTTTCTGTACAGTGAAGAACACAACTCTTTATAGCAGCGGCCAATTTAAACACCAAAATAGCTTCATGATAGGCAGTTTCATTCTTGAAGTTACCAGCTGAGAGGACTTGAGGAAAAATGGAATTAAAGAAGAATCTTACTTCAGAACAGCACCAGATTGTCCTCAAATTAGAAAAATTAACCACAAACAGAAGCAAAAAATAAAAATAAACAGAGAGCAACTAATTTAGAATTAGTGTCATGCCAAAAACCTGTTAGACTTTGGCTGCATGCAAGACTAAAATATATCAGTTCCTTTTATTAGAAACACTAATGAAAAAGGTGTGCTGCATTGATATCCCTATTCAGACCTCAGAGATAAAGAAAAAGCAAATAGAGTTTTACTTTTTCTTCTATGTACCTAGCAGCTGGTAGACCCAACACTGTAAAAAAAAAAATAAATCAGGAGTCAAATATACCCATGATGTTCTGTTTTCTGCATTTTATCAATCTCATTAATACCCCTAGATGGAAATTCCTGTGTTTAAAGTTCAGGAATGGAATTCAGTGGCTTGTCCAGTCCCTAATTCTGCCAGATTCTCCTTCTGAATCTGAGCAAGTTAGTGACCTATTAGTTCTATATCTATATAATGGGGATAATAACTTTTGTATCTCAAAGAGGGGTTGTGAGGGTAAGTCTGCTAATACCTCTAAGATGCTTAGATATGAGGGTGATGAGTGCCATAGAAAATCCTATAAATAAATAAAATAAACTGTGAGAGCCTGAGGCACTGGAAGCTGCTGCCAAGGCTGTGCATTTCCACACTCCCCTTACTGCGGGAGATGTGGCTCAGAGCCAATATGCAGTCTGAGAGCAGCTCCTGCATTACTGGAGTGTGTGTGTTGTTTGTTTATTTGGTTTTCACAAAGGGTACCCACTACATAACCAAGGTAACCACAGTCTGTTTAAAATGGGCTGGTGGTGTGATGCGGTGAATCTGCTATGCCTAGTTTTGGTGGCTGTCTGCTTTTCTCTTTCTTTTCTCTTTTTTAGTAACAAATATATTTCCTAAAACCCATCAGGGCTCTTTTATTGCTGTGGGTTGGTTCAATTGCTCTTATTTTCTTTGGGATTTCTGGTTGTTTATTTGCCTGTTGGGCTGTGCTGGCAGGTCTGCCTCAGCCTGTCTGCAGCACAGGGCCTGAGGACAGGGCCAGAAGTGGGAAACATTTTGCCAGCTTCTTTGCCAGATTTCGGGTCCAAGGTCCTGGCACCAATGTGGCAGTGCAAACACAGAGAGGGCAGCTCCCACAAAGGCAATGACATTTGCTATAGCAGCCAGTAAGGGACCTACTGAACCTTCCCTGTTGTTCGGCAGCTTTACCCCCTGAATGCTCCTTGCTAATTGGTGAGTGGGCATCATACCACGCATACCCTGAGCAGCCAAGAGACTACATACATGCCTGGTCTTTGATTTTCTCAGTGTCAGGATTCCCAAATTGCAACATCCAAGTGACTGTGAGGAGCTGACGCACTGCAGTAAGGAAAGCACCACAGCCCCAGAGAGGATTAACCTTTCAGGAGCAGTTAAAGCAGTTCCTGGCACCAGCTGGCAAAGTGAAAGCCCTTGTGAGAAGGGATAGGGAGTAGTGGTGCACTCAGGGCATTCTCCCAGAGTCTCAGTGGAGAGACCAGAGGAAGGGCTGCAACATCCAATCCCGTGAGACTGCTGAGAAAATGCTGGCTCTTTGGAGTCCCCAATGGGTGTGTGAGTGTGCTTGTGATATCTGTGAGTTTGTGTATAAACTGTACAACCAATACCCCACTCTGAAACAGGAAAAGAAGGAACAAACATGCTAAAATAAGGCTTTCCTGTAGTCTGATCAGCAGGACCCATGCCTTGTCCCTGAGGAAGGGACCATTGCAGGAGCTGTGCAAAAACACACTCTAGACTAAACCAAGACAAAGAGGAATCAATAAACTAGAGGGGAGAAGAAAAATCTTCCCCCTCAACTGCCCAAAAAAAAAAAAGGTTTTCCCCAAAAATACTTTAAGAGGTAAATGTTGTTCCCTTGCAGTATTCCCAAGAGGCTGAAGGTTGAAACCAAGTTCTTTGCCCTGAGGTAGTAAAGGGGATGAAATCCAGGAGGAGTGAAAATAAACATAGTCTAGATTACCCAGTAATAAATAATCCATGGTTAAACTGCCACGCCCATGCTGGGGCAGAAAGAGGCTGCTGTTCACAGCAACCACTGGGACTCGATGGTCTCCTCTTTGAGCTTCCCGTTTGTGTAGATCCTGCTGCTCTCTGACTGCTTCCAGCTGCCCACCTTGCTACCTAAGAACTGGGAAGAGGAGTAGGTCTGACCCCTTGCCTTCCATTTCTGAAATCCCAGGGTCTGTGGGAGTCTCCAGCTCCAGGCTTTTCTCCCTCTTGAAAGAGAGGAGAGGACAAGAAAGGAAAAAGTTAAAGGGAGAGGAGACAGAAAGGAGCTAAGAGAGAAGGGAAAAAGATGTGCTGTGCCTGAAGAGACACAGAAAGACTGGATGTGTTAGAATGGGGCAAATAAATGTAAAGACAAGGAAAGCAAGAGAGCAAGACAGAATCAGTGTCATGAAAAAAGGAAGGGAAAAGCCCCTTTTTTAAATAAAAAGAATAAGGGGAGTGACATGTAGTGGGACATTTGAAATGAATGCAGTGAAATAAGACATTGGAGCAGAGTCTGCCCTATGTAAGTGTCATGAAAGTGCGGCTGGAGGGTGTTCAAATCTTCTTGTTGATCACATCCTTCCATGACTCCCTGTATCCACCAAAATGTCTCAGCCATGAAACAAAACAAATTCTTATAAAAAATTCTGAGCTTTAAGCACAATCTTTCTTGTTGGATTTTGTGTCCTGACCTTCTTTTCAGACTGAGAAAGAATATGAGTAACAGGTTTTTTCATTTCTTCTCAGAAAAAAATACCATAATTCCCTTTTTAATCATCTTTAGATGAACTAAATGCATCCAGTCCTTTTTGAAGATCTTCATAGGCCTCTGATCATTCTTGTCAAAAAGATAGATATCACTTCTGAAGTGTGATATTCAGGTACTTTTATTAATGCCTTCACAAAATTAATTATTTTGTTTTAAATATTATATATATTTTCTCTTACAATTTCACCACAGAATAAATTTTATTTTTTCCTCAAAAATTTAATAGTCCTAACACATCAAGCCTGCAGTAGGCATGACCCATACAGCTACCAATTTCTAAGAAAAATTGCTGTCCTATCAGCTATACTCTATCCAGTGTTTATTGAACATTTAAGTATTGCCTTGCACTTGTCACTCCTGGATTTCATATTCCCTCCCTGTATTCTTTTCCAGACCATTTTGCAAATCTGTCAAGGTCATTTTGCAGTCTCAGCCTTTCTTTCAGCGTGCTGCGGTTCTTCCTACCTTCCTGCCATTCGCATGGTCAGTAAGGATATTTCTCTATTCCATCGCTCTCTGTGTATATATCCACGTACCTGTATGAACGAAGAAAGTGGGAGGAGCTTACCTTTTGTGGGTCTGATGTTACTTTATGTGTTAGAAGCAGAATGAGATGACAGATGGCATCAAAGTGACAGTGTTGCTCTGCACCATTTTTTTCACTCACTGAAATGGATCATACTTGAGGAAACCAGTGTATAGATTATTGATTAATGTTGGGAATCTTAGAACCTACCACCCTGCTTCAGGTTATCTTTGTAAAATGAAACTAGGGTAAAGAGCAATGCATACATATTTACATACATTCTAATATATAAATATACCTATACATGCATGTGTATGTATATACATATGTATTTGTTGCTTAAACTGTTCATAATACAAGCAAATAATAAATTAGGGAGCCAAATAAACTAATAAAATGAACTCTTTGGAGGGACTCCTATATTTCCTAAATTCCCATAATTTCTGACACATCAATAGGACATCATCTTTCAAAATCACACTGTGTCTTTTTGTTCTGCTCAAGGCTGAGACCTGAAAATGAATGTACTGAGGCCTATTTCCGTTGCTTTTGAGCACACGCTTTTTCATTTATTTTTCAGCGTAACAGTTGGACTGCACAGAAGCACTGAAGCTTAACAAAAAACACTCTCATCTCAGACAAAAACTGTAATTATCACAGGGGAACAAATTAAACAGAAAACCCCGCTGGAATGAGATTTCCACATATTTAGAGTGTGTTAATACCAATAATATGGTGCATACTAACAATAGAACCTTTCTGTAGCTTTTGTAGTATCAGATATGAATAAAAATATGTATGATTACACTGCCTCAAAAGAAACAAGATGCTCAAACTCTTTTGTGGATTACTTTTTAAATGTTTAGGAGGTGGAGAAATTAATTTGAGAAACTTTAGTGTATTTTGTTTATAAGTGTTTCCATTTTAATTAGTGCTGATCATAATGCTTGATCTAGACAATAAAAGGGAATTAATTTCAAATACTTTTGCTAAATTACAACATGCTATGTAAAAATATACACTTTTAACATTTATTTATTTTACCTTTTTTAAAAAATTTTTATTATTTACAATTATTTTTCCACCAGTTCTGTCATCTGCCTATCACATATCTTATATTAGGCGTCCATTAAAAAGGGCATCTATGAAAGAAGCGGACTCAGTATATCCATCTTACAGTTAAGTGTATTTTCCAAAGGGGAAAAAGACCCCAATACAACCACGATTGCAGATAAACATATATGCGTGTGTATATATGTGTGTGTGTTTGTGTGTGTGTGTAAAAGGTGTTAATAACGGAAACTACAGAAGGGAGTGTGTCAGCAGATTTATTCATGCCACAGGTCTTATATACAATAATTATTGTTTCATTGTATTATAAGGGACTTATCTAGCACCTATGTATATTAACAGTGATAAGATTTAGTTTTGCTTCAAAGTTCAATGATCCTTCCCCTAACAATGTATGTCATGTGCATCTCTCTTTCTAGAATTTAAAACTATGGCATGTATTAAGACTGCCTACAAGGGTGCACATATATTTGTGTATATAAATCTGTTTCGTGTGCACAGAGATGAATGCTACAATGTCTTCATCTGTTTTCAGATGCACTCAGTCCCTGAAAGATTGACTTTTAATCATAGTGTTAGATAATACCATTCAATTCTAAAATAATTGTGATAAATGTATCATTTTCTCCCTTTTCCTTCCTTTTAAAATTATTCTACTGGAACTAGAATGAATCTTACATTTTTATTGAAATAAATAAATTGCAAAGCTCTGTAAACAGCAAGCATTTTTATGGTGAAAATATCCTGTTTGAATCTGAACAGACAGTATTTATGTTATTTTCCTTTTCAAGGACTTATCTCTGTAACATTATTGACACATTTGGATCAATACTTTTAAAGTTTTCTCCTTTTTTTTAATATCAAATGCTGGAATGATTTCTATGTTTACCTTGATACTATACACTTGTCTCTTTAAGGTGACAGCAGATGGTCCAATAAGAAGTGGCTGAACTAAGTGCTGAAAATATAGCAGCCCATCTCAAGCTCCCTTAACCGTAAAATCTATGAATTTATGCTCAACTGAGCGATAAGACATAGTCATGAAGTGTCCAAGGGTGAATCAGGGTGGTTGGAAGTGTACCTATTTCCCTTGCACAATAAGAAACCCTTCAGTGCACTGTCTAAATGCACAGACAATATTTAGTAGCTTTATTTATCAATTAACTGTTTCCAGCTCACTCAGACTGCATACATCATAGTGTGCTGCTGAGAATTGCTGTACTGCTTTGCCTTGCAGGTTTCTCTGGGCTGTTTTGTTAATGCATGGTTTGTAGCTCTCCAAGGTTAGTTTAATACTGCCATTCCGGTGTGAATAGTCTGATCGTCTGGGGATTAAATCCTCAGAGGATGTAAGTCAGTGCAACTCCACTGAAATCCACATGCCATCACAGTTTGCATCACAACACCATCAGGTCCACTACTTAACACATAATTTCAGGTTATGTGTGATTTCCCAGACAAGACTTTATTCTTCTTTTTGCCTGTATCTGTCTGTCATTCCCTACACCTCCCATTGTAGGTTACACTCTCTGTTTCACCTGTTCAGCAACGCAGAGATGGAGTATCAATGGTCTGCTATGTTAATCAGATGAAGAAATTACACCAGAAAAAATATTCTAAACCATGGATTTTCTTCTGAATAATGCTATGTCAGCTTCATGTCCTCATCTTCAAATGACTTCTGGTATCGAACAAGCTGATTGCAGATCTGTTCCTAAACAGTGGAACAGAAAAACCACATTAACCTGATTAGCAATTACCTCTGCTGTATCTCTTTTCACCATCCTTAAGGTTACTGGAATGCAAACTATTGCCAACATCATCCAGATCATTCTTGGACACACAAACCAATAAATTTTGTATTTTGAAAAGAGTAAGTTAGTGTATTTTCTGAGGAAGCTCAGTGAAAGGGATTGTACCATTTGGTGTGAATAAAGCAGGCAGTCAGACACAGCAGATCAGCTTCCAGAGAAAGGAAAAGATGCCATCAGTGAAAAGGGACTACTTATCATCCATTTCTGTCAAGACATTATGGGCCTGGCTGTGATGTAGCATGGCCATTTTCTGCATAAAGTTAATTTAAGCAGTCCAGGACGGATTATTCCCCTGCAAGAAATAATTCCTGCTTATTCTCCAAGCTGCCAGTGTAACAGAGGAAAAGAGCAGAAGCAAAGGGAGGAGGTGGGGGCTGTTGTACCTAATGCACTGTGTCAGTCCTCAGTCCAGGAATCTGAAGTTGCTGCATGGTTGAGATTGTTACAGTCATTTTACAGGTGGGTAGTTTGGGAAACAAAGAAGTTTGAAGGCTTGAACAAACCAAAAAGCAATCACAGACGCTAGGGAACACTGGATCTCCATTCTCTGCTTCCTGAAGGTAGGAGTTGGAGACAGGGAGAGAGAATATGCATAATGTATTTTATATGCAAAACACAGAACAGTATAAAAACAAAGATCACTCACAGTTTTGCCATACATATATATAGCATAACATTAAAGAAATTGCTCATCAAAAAAGCGCAGTGATTACACAATAAAACATTTTGAGCAACAGAGATATAGCCTGGGCCATTCTCCAATGAAGAATTTTAAATTAACTAATGCAATTATTTTGACAACTGTAATTTCAGTAAAATTAAAATTCTTGATGTCGTATTTCATCATTAACACATGGTTACAAGAGCCATATATGTCTCCCTTTATATTTGTCAATGAATTGTTCCAGAATGATACAAAAATATCCTTACTTCGTGTGGTTGCAACTTACTCTGTGCTTTGCTCATTTGCCAGTATGTGAAAGAACTAGTTTTGTGTCTGCCTTTGTGATTTAGAGTTGAATGTAGTGTTGTATGTGGTCAGAGAGTTGTCTGCTCTGCACTTTGGCAGTGGTGGTAGACAAAAACACATAAGGAAAAAACCTGTGTGTCTGCTTGAGCTCTTCAAAAAGAGTATTGGATATTATACCATCCAGCCTCTCTGGAAGTGACCAGCCCTGGGCGTGCCTCACATCGCTGGGCTGTCACATCGATTGCGTGCAGTCCTCGCATGTCGCATGATACAGCATCACCAGGGCTGAAACAGAGGCTCCAGCTCTCCCAGTGCCCCGTTGCCCCAAGAAGTCAGTCTGACAGATCAAGTGCTGCAGAGCCAGGTTGCGCAGCTGCTTTTTCCCTCTTTGCACATCCATTCCCCTTATCCCTTTACAAGTCTATGACTTATTTCTAGTTCTAGTCCTAAATGAAGCTTTTTCAAATGCTCTAAAATCTGTGTAAAGCCATATTCTGCCAGATAAGGAGGAAAGGAAGTTTATTTAGCCGGCAATCTTTCACTTTTAACTAACTTTTAATTGAGCCAAATATTGTCAGTCAGGTGACCACTCACTTGTGGAGGGTGCAGGAGGGAGTAAGGGTTAGTTTTATTTCCCTTCAAGGTCCACTTTTCAAGTTTCAGAATTGCAATTCCAAATTTCAAAGAAGGAAATACTCAGGATGGAAATCTTGGGAAAAAACCAGCCAGAGGCTAGAGGAAGAACCTGTGAGTAAACAAGGGGGATGAGGTACGATCTTTCCCATATGTCAGCAAAGACACAGTTTTCTCTCAGAATACCTGAGGTACCAACAGCTAATGCATCCTACACATTCTTTTCTTGTGTTTCTTGGGGCAGATACTGGGAATGTCTGTAGGATGTCTTTTCTGGTGGGCCACAATTTAAAAATACTAGTCTAAGAAAAACAGCTGTGATCCCAACTGAAGCAATCTTCCTACTCAAGTGTCCTTATGACATTACAGTGCATATATTTAAATCACTGAAGGTGTGATTCTATCCTCCCAGCTGAGGTGAATATCTATTCTCCTGGAGTCAGGCTCATTATTAATTGCATCTTCATTCTATGCAACAACAGACAGCAGAGACTGCTAGGATAGTTAGCTTCTGCTGCCTGGTTTATAACAATACTGTTTTTTCAGACTTGATTAATAAATGGAAACTGACTGATTAAATTAACTACAGTACTTTCACAGAGTTCCTGACAATAATTCTGAAACTTGCAATAGGTATTTTAATAATAATATATATCTTTATTGGGAAGAATATTAGAGAAATCGTGTAACTATTACAGACCAAATTATTCTGCTTTAACAATCTGGAAGACAATCTGTGCAACTTGTTTTCATGAAATAAAGTGAACAGTCCTTGGAGGAAGAACAAAAGGATGCAAGTGATCTACTCACATAAATTCTTATATTGAATAAGCTTAAGAATAGAAGTTCAAAAAACTACATACCTCTAATCATTAATTAAAAGCAGATGCAGAACAAGCAAAATGAAAACCTAATTTTTGTCTTATTTTTGTTGTCTTTCAATATTTTAGAGATATTTAAAGCTAAGTGTACCAGTGATAATTAAAGCTTTTGAGAAGCTTTAGGAATAATTCTTGTGAATTATTGAACTAAGAATTGTTGAACTGAGATTCTCTGTCCAGGATCCATTTTTTAACAAATCAATTGTACAGTGTGATACATTTGGAATTCCACTTTGCCATGCGAACCTTATTTTTTTACAGTTGCAGGGTTTGGGGTCCATTGACCCCTGCAACTTGTTTTCATCTCTAACTGATATCTTTTCCCCTCAACATTTCAATTGCTTGCAGGGATTAGTCCCTTTTGCCACCTGGTCATTGCCACAGTAATGGTGGCAATTGGTGCTTCAATTTTGTCCCAGGTGCCATTTTTTTGCATGAGGGCACTGACTTCCAGACCCTCAGCATCTGCACACTTGAATAGTCCTAAGCTCTCTGATTCCCAGCCATGGCCAGTGCCAGTGGTGTGGGTATCCCTCAAGAGTTCCACTTTGGGACCATGAAACAATGTCATTCTGGACATACAGCACCTTCAGAAAAAACTGATGGTTTCCTTTGTGATACACATCAGAAAGAGCAAATTCCAGCGGATTTTCAACTTCGGGATTTCTTAAGAGCTTTTTTTCTGCCCTGTCCCTTTCTTCCCACCAGGTTCCCTTCCAGCTCTAAAGGATAAGAACAGCGCCCACTGCTCCCACAACCTAACACAATGCAGGCTGAGCTCTTTGGCAATGCAAACCAGCTCCTAACACCTTTTCAAGTTCGGAGATCCACGCCCTTTTTGGAAGTTCAGCCTTGTACACAATGAACGTGATAATGGTGATGATTTTTCTAATTGCTCATCTCTCCTTTTTCTCAAACATAACTCATTTGAGCTGAATACTGCCAACCTTTCTGCCTCTGATTTTTTTTTTTTTCTTCCCAGGGAGCTCTACCTTTCATTTTCTCTCCTTTACCACATCATCTGTATCTTGTGCAGTTTATTACACATTCATTTGTCAGACAAGCTTAACCACACTGGCTGAACCTTTCCTTTCTTAAGATAGGCATGTAATTTCATGAGATTCTTTTCTGAACAGTGTTTCACTTTCAATAGTGACCACCTTTAGCAATTTACAGCCCTATACTGCTGTGTAAAAGGACACAACGGTCCCCTTCATGTAGTCAGCAGGTTCCTAATGCAAAGATATTCTTTCTCTCTGGTTTCACAAAAACTCTGGTAATACAGACGCTTTAGTCCTACCTTCATCATCTGAGACCTCTTGACTCCAGTACTGAAGCATGCCCCAGGTCTCACTGGCTGCCTGCTGCAGTGAAACACACAGGTACGGAGACCAGAGCAACTTTGCTCTGGAGGCAGAGGTCAGCCCAGACAGCATTTCACTTATGGATAGCTGTGCTTTGTGGAGAACCTGACAATGCAAAGCTTCTTTCTGTTCACGATGGTGCTGGAGTGAAACCCAAGCTTAGGTTCCATTGAAGTAATAAGTTCAAGTGTGCTTGTTAATATAGATTAATTTTTGTATATGCTTGCATGTTTCCCTCAGCTGAGCCAAAGAACATCATTCTTCTTTTTATTTTTCTCTCCAAAAAGCAAGTTTATTTTCTCCTGTCTGTCTGTCTCTCTATTTGATCTTCTCTATTGTTTGTGCTCATCTCAAGTACTGCTCACACTGGTTTTTATTTTTAATTTTTTCTATCACTTTATCACGTGTTAGAGAGGGATACAAGTGGATGCTGAACTCACCTGGTACTGTCTTTAAGAATAGGTCATAAAATAATGTAACGCTCTGTAGAGATTCAGATCATGTCCTCAATTGAAGATAAAGTGTTTTTTACCTCTATCACTCCACGAAAATTAATGTAGCCTCTACTTGTCTCTCTCCACCTTGGTATCCCTTATTAAACTTAGGCCAATTATGATCTGAACATTTTTAGTATGACAAACATCAGGGATCACCCGAGGTTAATGTCAATTAATAGGTTGTGGCAGTTATGGAGTAACTGGCAATTTGGATGAGAAAATGATAGAAACAAGGAAGCAGAAAAAGGTAGAAGTGGATAATATTGTATTAGTTAAAAATCAAATATAAAAGTCCAATAAATGCTGATCCTGATAAAGGAATCATTAGAAGCTTAATTCCATAGCGTCTGTCAGTCCATGCTGTCATGGCACACTGATAACTGCAGCATATGAACCACAGTGTGTCTATAGCCTATATTTTGTCAAGAAGTTTCACTGGGCACATGGGGGCTGTCAAGGCCTGGAAAGGTGATCTGTCAAAATGATGTCTGTAGCATTAAGTGCTTAATGACATTTTAATAAGACCTGGAGCAACTGTTTTGCAATTCCTGTATGTGCCTGTGAATGGCTGTGCAATATTTTAGAACATTTGCTTTTTTTCTTCAGGTACACTTGAGGCAGATTCTTTACAAACATATTTTACTATTGTTCTTTTGACTTCACCAGGATTGTGCCAGCTGAAGCTGAGACCCAAGAGATTTTATACCCTCTGAGTACTGTATATCCTGAAGAAATGAATTTATGTAGAAGATGTTTTTTACCTGGTGCAACATACCAGGAAGGAAAATGAGAGACAAGAAAATAAACTGTCTGCTTTCCTAAGTTAGAACTTTCTCCATTTCAGTTAAGGAAGTAAATAATAAGACATTGCGTAGAGCATTTCTCTATTAATGAGTCAACGTTAAATAAGTCTTGATTAATACATGTGGATGTATTTATGCATTTTTATACATATGAGATGTAAAAAAGATGCATATTGGATCTGATTTTTCAATTAGACACACATTAGAGTTTAACAAAAAATAAGTGTCACACTTTTTCAGCTTTATATACATTTACTGCTATTTGATATCTCATGGGAGATTATGAGCTGCTTCCAAATCTTAGTAAGCAATAGAAATAAAATATGATTCCATGAAAAAGATGTTATCATCAGTGTAACATTAACTGCACCCACATATCAGGCACACAACTAAGCATAAAATAGATGCTAGTAATAAATTTGGATTTCAAACAATTATGACTTGCCCCTATCTTGTAATTTCCATATTATTTTTATCTGATATTAAGGGCCATAGACTTCATGATATTTTGAAGATGTCCAGTGTCATTTTTAGCTTCCTGATGCACCCATATTTGGATATGTGAAATGCAAGTTAGTTTATGAAAAAAGGATAAGAAGCAAATCCAAAGTTACATGTAATTTTGTGTATACAAGAAATACTAAACTCTCTTGGATTGGAACAGTTGTATTCCAAAAACTTTTTCTTTCTTTATTTGAAATTCCTCCTGTGATCTCAGACAATATTCAGGTGCTGCCTAATAGCCATTATTCAGTCTAATTGCAATGTTAATTTACACCTTGGTGAGGTTTTTGTTTTCTTGTACTACTTTCTTTTTTTTTGACTTCACAAATTTAAGGCTTCAAATTTATCCTAAAACATGTAATAAGAATCATAGAACCATGGAGTATCCTAAGATGAAAGGAGCCCACCAGGACTTTCGTATTCAAGTCCTGGCCCTGCACTGGGCAATCCTGAGTCACACCATGTGCCTGAGAGCATTGTCCAAATGCTTCTTGAACTCTGTCAGGCTTGGTGCTGTGACCACGGCCCTGGGGAGCCTGTTCCAGTGCCCAAACACCCTCTGGGTGAAGAACTTAATGCCTAACCTAAGTCTCCCCTGACACAGTTTCATGCTGTTCCCTTGGGTCTTGTCCCTGGTCTCCAGAGATAAGAGATCAGTGCCTGGCCCTTCACTGTCGCTCATGAGGAACCTGTGGACTGCAGTGAGGTTTCCCCTCAGACTCCTCCAAGCCCAGCAAACCAAGTGATCTTGGCTGCTCCTGGTATGGCTTCCCCTCTCGACCTGGGTGTAAGAATGAGCTTGCTTGCAACATCTTCCACGTGTGGATTTCTAGGGAAAATCAATTAACTTGGTACCCTTTATCCAGAGGATTTAAGAAAAATAAGATACTCTACCTCTGATAGGCTGGAAGCCAGAGCAAGAATATTTGTAAACAGAAACAGGGAATCATGTTGCACTTTAGTGGCTGCTTAGTAAGATAACCTGCAGCTGTTTTGAGACATATTTTAATTTTAAGCCTGGGGAGTATGGTGAATGCTGTAAAAAGAATGCCCTGAACACAGCTCCAATGTATTCACATGTGTTTGAACCCTAATGATGTATGTCTGTTCTTTATGTTTGAAACTGCTATTTTAAAAGGAAAAAAAAAAAAAGGTAAATTGTGCAAGAGCAAAGAAATTCCATTTTATTTTACACAGGACTTAACATTTTTTACTGCCCACTTGGTAGTGAAAAGTAGGAAGATATTATGTGGATTATTTTAAATTATTGCATATCCTCTTACTTAGAACATAAGTAATTACATTAGTACAGTTGACTACAAAAACAAGCAATAAATTCACATTAGTTTGTTGAATCTGTGTTAGCGGACATCCTTGGTGTGTAATTCAGATTAATATTTATAGCTCTGCATGAATTTCTTGTACTTGGCTCTGTAAATTTAGCTTGGAGGACACCAACAACTGTGTTTAGTTTTGTGATGCAATGAAAAAAGTGCGTGCTGATTGAAGCCCAAAATTATTTTCAAATATAAATGTATATTTGTGCTTCTGTCTTTCCAAAGTGGTTGAGCTTAAAAAAGCATTCCAAGTTTTTTTGTTTAAAAAAAGCCTCTCAGCTTCAAGATACGGTGTTCCTACACTATAATGTGAAAGATGAAATTCTGCATGTATGTACGTAATTTTTTCAAAGCAAAAAAAGCCTCTTTGAACTTTCATCTTAATATCTAAGTCATGGTTGAATCTCTTAGAAAGATTCCTCATCTGTTCATTAGAATTCTGTCTCTGCGTTCAGTTTCTCCACTATTTTTAAATACTGTTCTAAATATTTTGCTTTCTTCCAAGTTTAACGTTTTGAATTAGCAAGAAAAGTCTACTTTTTCTACTTTTTCCACAGTTTTCTGTGTTCAGAAGTTCTAAGATCTTTCCAAGTTAATCAAATTGACAGTGACTTGGGGGCTGTTTGCAGAAGGAAAAGGCAGCAGTACTGGTCACAAAGACAACCACTTTAGTATCTGCAATACCCATGGGAATGTTGCATCAAAAGAGATTATCTCATATGAGGGAAGGTGGGCTCTTGAGGCAAATTACCCTTCACCAAATAGGATTTTGTGCTAAAACTGTCTTTACAGATAGCTAGAATTTGTGAAGGAAAGCATGTCCTTTTATATAAGCGATAGCTATTAGGGTCTAAGGAAACATTTTAAACTAATAAATGCTCATATTGATGCATGAATTGTGACGCTAAGGTATTACCAGTTATTAACATAAAATATATGGCCAAGATTCAGCAAAATCAATGTTTGTGCCTAATTTAAGTTTGTGCCTAATCCCTGTCAGTGAATTACATATTTTAGAGCTAGTATCTGTATTCCCTGTTGAATCAATGGAAAGATGTTAGTCTCTCTAGGAAATGAAAGCGAAAATTTAGAGTTAGTCCAATTTAGAAAACTACCTCTACATCACCTGAAAAGAGGATAAAGTGGAGAAAGTACAGATAATTCATTTGCAGATTAGTACCCTAGTAAACAGAAAAATAACCTGAGAGAAACAGGCATGACAGTAGACTGGATGGTAGGACAAATTACATCCTTTGGAACACACTGTAATTTGTACTAGGACCAATTTATAAATAGCACTACTGAGTCTAGCCCCCAGAAGCAAAAGTTGGAAGAAACCCCTGTTTCCAGGGTATATAAGGTTGGACTTACCCTTTAAAAATGAGGGCACTTTTGTATTTGATAACTAAAGGTAGTGACAGTCCATTAATGTTAATACTCCTTAAAACCTCTCCCTTAGTAATGTGCCTCTAATTGGTGGTAAAATATTTTCCAATCCACTCTTTTACCAATAGTGACCAATGTATATTGCAATACATATTACAAATGTACATTACAAAAATTATGTAAAAATGACACAGCAGCAGAAAAAAATCACAAAGGATGCTAGTAGTTGATTTCTGTATCTTTCAGTTAATTGAATGATCAATTTACAAGATTTCTAAATTCAAAAGAAAGTAAAATAACCAGCTTCATGCAAAGCTTTTCTACATTTTTAGCGGCTCAGTAGATGCCGGTTTATTATCTCAATGTATTTTTCATGTATTACCTTACAGAAAGCAACATATCACATCATTCCTTTTTCAGTTTATTTAATCATACTATAACATAGCTTTTTGCTGCAAAAAATGTAAAACTCAGAGGAGGAAAAAAAAAGAGGGACCATTTTAAAATTTATACTGACCTCTGCACATGTAGGATACAGTATTTTTCTGAACTGGAAAAAATGGTAATTAATGTCACAATGCACCAAAATTTTACTTAGTTTGTCAGAGAGGATTTTTTGCTTTGGTTTTGTTTTGTGTTTGTTTTTTTACTTGTTTTTCTGAGTAGCAATATGGAGAGTAGAGGCAAATTAAAGATTTTAACAGTGTTTTAGCAATAATTCCTGACTTTATTTTTCTGACATGCACAGAGATGGTTTCCGGCTTTACTGCTGTTATGTGCTGATTTTCTGACATTAATTTGAGATGACGTAGATAAGAGAAGCAGTTCCATTCATGAAATCAAATTCGGCTTGTAAGTATGCTTTTCAAGAAAAAGGAAGATCTGTATTTCTTCTAAGTATTTGCAGGTCATGCATCTGTGTTAACTCAAATAATGAAAGCCAGGATTGATGATTGGCTGATTCAGTGAAGCTCTTGCCAACAATTTTCAGAGATTAGGAGGTTGTTGGAAAGATATCAATGAAGGTTTAGGGATCACTGTCTGAAGTATTCTAAATTAACAGCTAATGGATGTTTTTAATAGCTCTTTTATAGATGAGTGCAGCTGAATGAAAACCGACAAGAAAGCTCAGCTTTGCTTGGTATGAGCTTTAACTTTTTTTCACACATGATGACCTGCCTCTGCACTAGCTTTCTCACTTTGTTTCTGCATAGGGTAAAAATTCATTTATTTTATAGTTAATAAACATATCCACACACACTTTAATCTGTGGGGGGGGGGGGGTTTTTAAGTAATAGAGAATATTTTTTTCCTCAAATGCTGCATATACACAGTGTTGCACTACTCTCTTCCAAAGATTTGTTCATCCATCCTGCTGTGTCTGGCAAAGTTCAGTTCTAGCAAAAATGGTGAGCAGATATGAAAAAAATGAATACTCTTTGATTATAGCTGGTGTAATCAAGTTGTCTGACCTTCCTGGTGCACAAAGAGACCTGACTTGGGTATTCAATATTCAATTTCAGTGGGCCAAAGAGATGAATAAATATAAGGGAGACAGAGTTCATATGAAAGTATACCATCGGGACAGAAAATAAATGTCTTGAGGTTGTTTTTTGCAGTAGAGCTCATATGATTCTGATCATCTCCGTTGACGCCAACGGGTTGTCAAAAGACAGTATTTTTGTCATAGAATAAGGAGATATGTGACATCATTGCTTCTGCCTAGTTCACAGGTGTTTAAAATTATCTAAGTGTTTGAACTCTCAAAATTTTGCCAAGAGGGATTCACTGACTACCTCTTCCAATAAATAACTCTATTTCTGCTTTTAAATGTGCCTTTTTTCACTTCTGCACTATGAACATATCAGATGAATAAGAAATGTAATTTAAAATTTTGCATTTACCTTAAGGTGGACAAAATATTCAGCAAAGAAATACCTTTCCTCATACTGAGGCTTTTCTGTTAATATAGAAACAAAACTTGAAAAAATATCCAAATGAAAAACATACATATCCTTAAAATGGACCTGATGTCAAAGATTTGCCAGTTAAACATCATTTTAGAACAATTTGTCAAGTCGGAAAACGTCTATTTCTACTCACAGACAGGCTGTGCAAGGAAAACATGATGTTACTGGATGTAAATGTGTTGATAGCTAAGTCAAACTACATATTCCCCACGACTGTAATTGTAGCTTTGACATCTAGGACCAATGTGAAAAACACATTTAGACAATACATTTTGGTGTCTGAAACTGGAGTGGAAACCCACCATAAAAAACTTTAGATTATGTATCAATGAAATAATAGTTATTGTACTTTATCTCGCACCATTGTATTACATTCTGTAATGATGCATTACCATCCCGCTAGGACATAAATTCACTGCTTTCATTTTTAATAATTGCTATGAGAAGCAAGAAATTTCAAACTTCTTACAAGCTTTCTATGTTAAACATCTTTATGTAAATCTGAGTAACGCCTTCAACAGGGATTGAATACCTTATATACTGTATCTTACACAGGTGCAGTATATAAGGAAGCTTTACAAAAGGTGTCAGTCTTTATTATCAAACCTAATTGGCCTATGATCCTTTACTTGTAAGAAGCCATTAACTTCTTAATGCGTTGTGGGGAGTAAGATTCTCATCAACATATTCTCCAGCATTTTTAAATCTTTCTTTGATTCAGGCAACAAAATTTTTTTAAAAAAAGAAAAGCAGAATTGGCTAATATTGAAAAGAAAGTATATAGAGTGGGATTTTCTTCCTGACACTATCACAACAAAAAAAGAATTGAAAAATACAATCTTATTGAGAGAATTTTTTTATTATTATTTTTCAAAAATACCTCAGTAATTTCATACAACATCGGTAAGGATATGTCAGTAGCATGGGCAAGTGATTCCTACCCCAAGAAACCATCATATAGAAACACGGAAAGAAACAGCATTAGTGCAGTTTGCACCTTCAGATCTAATTATCTTTATTTTTCTTTCATTTTGCTTTTTGCTTTAAATGTTTATACTCATTATTGTCAAGTTTTAATATCATGATGGTGCTTTCTGACACAAATAGGCTGACTTCAGTGATAGAGTTCTATGACCAAAGTGCCAGTCTGTCTTCAAAAAGTTGCATATAAAGTATGATTGAAAAGAAAATACTAACTAAGCACAGATACAGCTTTCTTCCAGCTAGGGAAAACTAACTCCTCACATCTGTATCCTTAAGCTAGTACCAAATATTTTAAAGGAAAAAGTCTTGGGAAGAAAAGCAGCATGAACATTTTTAACAGATTCAAGATTCCCATCAAAACAAGCATTCAGGAAATTTATTCTTTCAGATTGGAGAAGAGTGTAGTGTAGCAAAGTATAATTTTAACACATAACTAGGGAAGATATGTATGAATTCCCATCTTAAGCTCCATGACTGAATGGCATCTTTGGAAGAATGTATGTAATATCTTAGCAGCTACGTTTACTACCTCTGAAACAAGACTTACCAGCCTCTCCAGGTCTTGCACCTTTTCTCATATTATTTTCCTATCACTTTTTACTAGTTCAATTGCTCTTCATTAATGCCTCAAAAAAGTCTTATATTGATAATGCAGATTTTGTTGTTACTTCAGTGAACTGGTCAAAAAAGCTATGAGACTAAGACCTTTGGTTAACTAATCAGTGACCTGAAGCTTCTAGGAGCTAGTGGTAGTCAACAAGAGAACTTCAATAATTTTTTAAAAGGGCAAAATAACCAGGACCTTGCTCTTTATGTGTAAGGCAATGTGAAAAACCAGCCGAGGCTGGCCTCAATGGAGATGGGGAGCACTCGGGGCCCTTGAGGTGGGCTAGATAACCAGCACTGTGGAAAGGACCACTGCCCACTTGGTGACAACTTTTTATGCCTTTAACTCAAGCATCTGAAGTTCCTGATTTCTCATCTAACCTTCCTTGAGCTCAGACTGCTGCCGATGATATTGCCTAAGTTTGGAACAGATATTCTGGGATGCCACCAGGCTGTGCCAACCTGGGTCACTCACATAAGGATCTATGTTGGAGTCAAGGATGGATCTCCTGTAGACAAATCCTGTGCAGGGCAGGTATTGGAAAGGTTTAGGGGGCTGTGTGACAATGACCCCTCCATCAAGAGACGCAGCTTGGCTGAAGGAGTCCAGAGGCCCTGAAAGGCCAGCAAAAGTGCTACCAGATGAAACAGGCTGGCTGGAACAGTCATCAAGTACAATCTAACAGAGCGTTGTGGGCATTGTCATCACTATCACTGGGAGTTGTAAGCGTGGCTCGAGGACATTTGTATTATCCAATTTGTACCATCAAATTAAAATACTGCGGTGCATAGAACTGGAAAATGGTATCTGGGAGTCATTAATAAATACCTGGGCCAGAATAAGGCAAGGTTATCACCTTTTTGTCAAAGTAATAGAGATACTTCTCCTAATGAATGGCCCAAATCACCGTTGTACAATAAATATAAATGCATACAGACGGAAAGGTTTTCAGCCTGCAGAACAATAGCATGATATTACTAGTTCGTTTTACAGACAAAGTTAATTATTAGTAAAGATTCTTTTTTTCATAAGAATTGCAATGAGAATGAATAGAAAAGGATATATCTACAAAAGCATTATAATTTCTTAGACTCTCCTTCCAGATACGGGAGAAATATGTGGGAGTGAGTCTGTATTTCCTGACCTTGGCAGATCAAAATGCAAAAGGTTTTGCCCTCAAATGTCACCAGTGGTTTAGAGTGAAGAACCTTTTATTAACATTTTCAGAGTTTCTGGGTATATTCCCTTTAAGAATTTCCTTTCTAAAATCTGCATGCTAAATTATTCTGCTGCCCCGTCAGATCACCTACGTTCCATTGAAGCAGGACACCTTTGTGCTTAAGTTATGCAGAGGAAAAAATCCTCAGTTTTTAGCCTTCAGTTGGATTCTAAAAAATTAGGGTGGAAGAAAGAAACTTTCTGTAATATTCAACTTAAAACAAACAAAAGCAAGCAAAACCCTTTTCACATGGAATGTGACACCCTAGGCAGAAAAAATATATCAAAATAAGTACTTCACAACTGCAGACAAAACATCTGTATTTTAAAACTTTTTGAAAGATTGTGGTGATTTGAACAAAGTTTGAAATTTCTTAGCCTATATTTTAAAGAAAGAGATGCAATCCTAGTTTAAGTATTATCAACAAATGAGTCATCTTGGTCTGAGAAATATTGAGTTCTCATCCAAAGTGTTTAAAAAATTAACCTCTCAAAATTTCTGAAATGAGCTGTGATATCTATTAAGGCAGAACATGAACATACAATTAGTGGGTTTTATATTTTAACTTGCTATTGTGTTTTGACTAAGAAAGCAGTGTTCTTTAAAAAGATTATGTAGTAGCCTGAATAATTTCTTTAATCTTAAAGTAAAAATCTGAAATGGGTTAAATGCATTTTGCACAAATACCTCTATCCTATTCCAATGAGAACTGGACAAGCAGATACCATTACGGTAGATGGTTAAAATTCATCAGTGTCAAGAAAAGGTAGAAATACCTTGGTTAAAAGAATGAAAGTGTTCAACCTGATTTAGAAATGTCATCCAAATTTGTGTGTTTGTATCTCATTGTTTCCTAAATTTTTTTTAAGAGAAATTGTTTACTTCAAATATCAAATACTTGGTTTGACTGACTTTTCTCGCTAGACTGGATCAACCTAAGCAAATACATAAGAGCATTTAGTGACGGTCTATGTATATAATATGGAAATAGTCAGTTAAAGAAAAAAAACTACATGCTACTGACAGAAAACAAGTAAAACAGCTAAAATACAAAATTAAATACATTACGGGTTTTAAATCCAGCCCTGTTTTAAACAGAGTCTGTTTGTAGGTGATGCTTTACATGCTGATAGCTTACAGTGGCCTTTTAAGCTTGCAGGTGCACACATTTTTATTTAGGTACCTGTTTAAAAATAGTCTGTCTTTAGGAAATGTCATTTATATAAGAACTAATGTAATTTTTATTCATGTTAAATGGTTATTATTGTATGCATAAAACGAGGATGAAAAGTCACGCACCTGGCTGTTGATCTGTATTTACCTCTGATTTTTAGCTTTGTGGATGAAAAAGCAAAAGCTTAAACAATACAGAAGTATTTGTATTTTATTGCCTTCATATAGATAACATAGAATTTGGGAGCATTTGTATCTCTTTTTATATACTTACTAGGAAAACTATATAGTGACTGAATTTGGTAGTATCATGATGTCATGCATATCTCCCATAATTTAACATAAATAGAGTTTTCTGAAGGGTCAGTTCTTGAATCCCAGTAATAAAACTTCCCACAATGAATACAAACCCAATTACAATATCAGTACAAAAAAAAAAAAAAAAGGATGATTTGCAGTGGTGATCCATCTCCTTTATTTCCCTTGCTTTGCTTTGTCTTGCCTTGCATTGCCTTGCATCCATTTCACTCCCCTTTCCTCCCCTCCCCTTCGTTTTGCTTCTTAAGGATTTTCAGAACAAACTATTGACTTACCTGCAAAACCTATTAAGCCTTCAACTCAAAGATGTTATGACAGAGTTTGTAGGCAATTTGTCCCTTGGGAAAAGCAGAGATCAAAATTCCTCTAAGGAAATTATAGGTTTGCTGGTTAAGAAAATCTCAAAAGGCTCCATCTCATCTGCTGTTAAATTTGAGAGATTCTCTTTAAGTTCAGCTTTTGTCTCTAATGCATTCCATTCCTACATCCAGAAAAGAACCCCAGATGTTTGGACGAGGCTCTTGAGTAGTAAAATAAGGATCAACGTTATTTGTGGTTTCATCCAACTGACCAAAGTAAATAGAAGGAAACCAAAGCCAGCAGTGTGGCCTTCTGAGACATATAGGACGTTTGAAATTGGTCCACTAAGAATGCTGATATTAATTCAATTTTCTGTCTGTGCAAAGCCAAAATGGAAGAAAAGCAGTCCAGCAGCAAGAAGCTGCAGAGCTGCCCAAGAAATGCATTTTAAGTTGCCATTGAGAAAGATAGAAACTGTAATGGTATATTGGGTCTGGCTGAGCAGGAGTTCATTTTCCCTTAGCAGGCCCCACAATGCTGTGCTCTGCATTAGTAGCTCGAAAGGTATAGATAACACATCAGTGTTTCGGCTGCTGCTGAGCAGGACTGTCTCACAGCATCAGCTCTGTCTCTGTAATATTCCCCCCATCAAGGGGCTGGGCAAGATCCTGGGAGGGGACACAACTCAGCCAGCTGACCCAAACTATCCAAAGGGATATTCCATACCATATGACATCAGCTCACATATAAAAGCTAAGGAAAGGAGAAGGAAGATGGGGGCATTTGTTATTCACAATGTTTGTTTTCCAGAGCAACTGCCATGTCTTCTGAAGCTCTGAAATGCGGGAAGTGGCTGAATGTTGCTCATCAGTGGGAAGTAAACAATAAACCTATTTTTTTCTCTTTGCTTGTGCACATGCAAACTTTCACTTTTCCTGTAGTAAACTGCCTTCTCTCAACCTAAGAGTCCTTTCCATCTTATATTCTCTTCCCTGTTCAGCTGGGAAGGGGAGTGATGGAGTGGATTGGTGGGCACCTGGAATCCAGCCAAGGTCAACCCACTGGAGATGGGAACAGGGATAATTAACAAGATACATCCAAACTCAGGAGTTACAGCAATAAAGACAATGTTTCCCATGACCGAAGAGGTATTTTCTCTGAAATACCGTTTGGGAGGTTATCACCATGGGGGCTATGTTCAACTGTACTCAGATAGCGAATATTTAACAACCCTTTTTCTTATAAACTCAGAAATAATGTTATTTCAAAGTGAAATAACATCAACATAACCTAAATGACATTTCTTAACAAATAAATAAAATAATAAAATAATAAAAGAAGTGCAGTGCAAGGAAACAAAAAAAAAGATGTTTAACTGATAGTTTTCACAGCATGTGAAGGAAAATCTGAGCTCTGCTGCTTGTTAGGCTGGAGCTTGTTACAATACCAGTGCTTGAAGCTGGAAAAGACTCCCAGCTCTCAGCATTTCCTCTGTTGGCTGCCCACAGCCTCAAAACAAACAGAACTATCCACCAAGAAAACATTCTTGGCTTCTCCTGTATGACAGCCCCATGTATATGTTGATCTGTTAGTTTCCTTGCTTTATTCATATTTTTAAAGGCCCCACCAACATCTCTACTAGAAAATTTTTCTCTAGGGAGTGTAATGTTTGTGGGTGTATTTGTGCATATATGCAGGCTTAGGGCATGTCTAGCATACAGTCACCTCTAGTTTTGTTCACACTTTCTTCTTTTCCCTTTTGCTACAAAAAAATAAAACATTCTTTAATTTTACTGAGTCTTCCTCTCCTTTAAGTCCACTCAAGTATCATTTTTCTGGCTTTCTGATGTCCCTATTCACCACAGGATCAAGATCACAGACCAAACATTTGCAAAAGATCAACTTATAGCAGTGAGATTTTCTATGGGAAGATGAGGGACCCCAGGAAACTGAGTTCCCTAACATGAAATTTGATATTACAAGACTGTCAACACATATTAGATATGACCTTAAGACTGGAATAAATTATTAATTATTAATTTATAAATATATTTTAAGAAATAAATACCTTTAAAGAAACCATGAAAAGGTGATTTTTAATTAGAAGCTTGATTTGGTAGAAGGCAGTTATCATGAACAAGCTGGCTCAGTCACTCATGAGACTTACTCACCTACCCACTTCTTCACCAGTACCCTTGACTCTGAGGGACATCCCATGACAGCTACATTGTGCTAGATGGAAAAACCTCAAAGTGCCTAAATTTAGCCTTGATCTGGCCCCAAATATAATGGCAGGCTTAAAAATGAATACTTTCAGTGAGATTATGCTAAATTACAGTGGACTTCCTATAGAATCTTGCACTATACATATGCCTGAATACCAAAAGTATTCATCATGATTAAAATTACTGAAAGAAGTACCAAAGGAAGTAAGAATGATTTGCCACTTATTATAAAGTGTTGCCCATTCTGCAATAAGGGGCCAATCATTATTAATTCATTTGATACTCTTTGTAACATTAATCATGACTAATTCATTTGGTATTATTAATGTAGATATAACATGAAATTCCATTGCAATTTAGGTATTTATTTAAATGTATCATTAATTTAAAGAGTTATCAATCCAAAACATCCGCAGTTTTACTGAAAGGCTGTGTGTAAGGCACTTTCCTTTATCTGAAGCTGGAGCAATCATTTTCAAGCGGATAAAATACAAATATTTCTGTATTTTTTCTTTTAATGGTACCAAATGATATGGTGTGTATTAGATTTATTTCTATAACCTGAAAAAGGAAGAAGCAGAGTTACCTAGAGTCTAGAACTCCAGCCTTTCTCGACAGTTACATATGAAACATCCTACTTCAAATGACCTACTCACATGTTAAGCTGAGCACATATTTAAGGACTTTTCTTGGATAAAAGGTTTATTTCATCTCCATCTGGGAAATAAATTTAATCTTTAGTCTGCCCAAGTAGCTCTCATATTTGGAAAAATCATAGGAAAGAGACCTTTTTGACAGTCTGAAGACTTTATAAGTTCTATGGAATTTCTCACAAGTTTGGAAATTTTAGACAGTACCAATACCAAAGTCCCCTAAAAAGCATCTCTTAAAAACTGCACCTTGTCTACTGGAAGAATTCACTGTCATGTTTCAATTAGATAAAATATTCATCTTTTCATTTGTCGTGCAGCACTGCTTTGATCTGTCAAGCAATGAAACACCTTCTGTGTTTTTGTACTGAAGGAATTATTTTCTTTTCCATGTATGTGTAAAAGAATGGAATCAAGAGCTAACAAGAAGTCAAGGAATATTTATAGGACAATTCAAATTGGTTTCACAAACTTCACTGTGGTATAAGAGCTGAAGTTCAAGCCATTCATGGAGCAGCAGAAACTCTTAGTACTGCAGAGCACTGAGATGAGGAGCAGGTTATTCACCACAGCACAGCAATGGCCTCCAAGAAAGACCGAACACAGATTCACAGCCAAAAATTCTCATAAGAGAAGCAAGAAGAGAAAAGTACAGATAAGGAAAAGAGAAAAAAAAAAGACCAACTAACAATGTAAAAAAAAAAACCCAAGAGAAAATTAACCTGCAGTTCCTCCTATTGCTGTAGGGGAAATTGCGAAGATTTTTGTCTTTTAGGCAGCATTGGTCTAACAGACATGTATATATGGTTCTTTTATGAGTTTTTTTATATTTCTGGTATACTTGTAAGAACACAACAGAGCTCATCAAACCAGAAAAGCCTTATATAAGTTCAAATAATTGTCTCTGGCTCTCTAAATAGTCTTCATACCAGCACCAAAAGTCAGACACTCATGGATATCTGAGCCCTTCGGAAGACTATAAACGTTACTGGGTGAAGTGCAAAGGATTAGCTAAACCTCATACATATGTTAAAATTCCTCATTTGCTGCAATTTTTAGCTTTTGGCACTTGCTTTTCTTGTTTTCAGACACTGAAAACATTAGCCCGAACTTGCGACTGCAGCCATGTAACTCACCAGTGATGCACTCCTTACTCTCACAATGTGCTTTCATTCAATGTGCCTTAAATATTTGATGACTGCAATGGGAACCTGTTGTCTCCAAATCATCATCAGGAATTTTGTCCAGAATCATAAATCCCTGTAGAGAGGAAAGGTGGGATAGGTGGACTACAATCTCTCTTCTCTAAATCCACTGCAATGAGTTTTATGGTAACCCTTGCCAGCAGACAGCACTACAAGATGTAGTTTTACAACAGCCTTGAGGCTTTCCTTAAGGAGGAACTGCCCCACTTCAATATTGCAAGCAGGGGTTACTTCTGCAATTATAACAGTATTTATCACTGCCATCTTAATTTCAAAATCTATAGCTGGTATTATTCAATAAATCTGGACAAAACTGAAAAAAATTTTGGACAATTTTCAAGTTATGGTTCACTGCACTTCTGCAAGTGAGAAATCCTTCTGTGGGTGCCTGCTTATCACAATGTGATATGAAAAAGAAATATATATAAAACTGACATCCGCTTCAACTTTGCTATAGAATATTTAACACCTTCCACTTTCATTTGTATATTCAACGATAACATTTAAAATTACTGTGGTCACCCTAAAGGATGTTAATTACAATGCGACTCAGCAGCCTTTATACAACATAATTGCAGGTTACTAATGTTCATAGTATCCATTGAGGTTGTAATGGGGAGCAGAATTTAGCTCATGGATTTTGTGATGAAGGTCTTACAGCCATTTCTTGTTATTAATCCTCTTTGACACTCCCTATGCATCATCTTTTGTTTGTTCCCTTAATTCAGAGTGAGTTTTATTTTTTATACATAAAGGATATCTTTCTTATGGGCCTGTCAGGTTCAGATTTACATATTGTAGATTTAATTGCTTCACATTTCACTTTTTGATAAGGTTCTCAGATGTTAGGCTATATTAAGAAGGGGATGGAGACTAATACAGGAATTATTATAATGGCATTCTATAAATGGAGGTTTCATACTCATGTTGAATACTGTACCGGGTTTCAGTCACATTTCAGAATGATACAGCAGAAGAAGAAAGGTCTGAAAAAGGGCAGAAAATACATATTAGTTGGATAGGGAGTATTCATATGAAAAGAAATTGAAAAGATTATTTAGTGTGAAGCAAAAAGAATAGGAGATGACATATATAATAATGAGTGGTACAGAGAAAAGCAGTGGGTAGTCCTCACTACTCTGTTCTACAGTAAGACACAGAGGGCATTGAATGAAAGGAAAAGGCAACAAATGTAGAAGTGATAAAATTAAATACTTTTTGTGGCATTGCATCTTATAATTAGCCTGTTGAACTGACCACTGTATGTTATTATTGAATAATAATTGAGGGTTGCTTGGAAAGTTTCAAGAAAGATAAAGCAATTGTGTTAATAAAAATAGCATCTACGGTGGAACTAGTTGGTGAGGGATATGAGCTCTTGCAAACTAGAGCGGAGTGCAATCACAGCCAGAGGCTGTTCATGCTACTTACAATCATTGTACTGGGAGCTATACAGCTTTACAAGGCCTTCCTTTCATATTTTCCGCCTAAATCCCTGACCCGAAAGAACAATTGTAAAAGGCAGTGGATCCCATCTGGATCCCAAAAAACTCATCTATAGATAATGACCTTGTTGGATTTATTGATGGAACAGCATGAATAAGTGGATGTGTTACCTGAGGTGGCCACAACAAAGAACATGTAGTGTGTCGTACTACTTGTGTTACAGGTATTCACATCATAGGGATACAAATGGAAGTTAACGGTGGAAAAGGCCATGAGGAGCCATTAAATACGAGTTGCAAATGCAATCACTCAGTCAAGAGATGTCCATAATGCAAGTTGTTGCATATAGGGAGATTTAGGAGCAGGAATATAATTTGTGAAATTTTTCTGTTGGATATGCTACTCGCCACCAGCCAAGGCAAAACTACACAGAATTTTCATGTAACCGATAACCCTAAATCTCTGCTTTTGTATGGTTTTTGCCTTGATGTATGCTGATTGTGTTCAGCAGTAGCAGAAAAAAATACAATTCCTTTACGCTTCTGAAGCTCATGTCATTACATGCCAGTGGCAGGACCATTACTGGCAACCAAAAGCCACATCCATTTTGTATAACAGATGTCCTTTCTATCTTTCAGTGTTAACAGGAGATAAAATCTGTGAATTTTCTGGATGATTTTCAGTTTCAGGAAGATCATCTTTAGAAGAGGCACCTCTGATGAAGAAAAACAATATCTTATGGATAGATTATGGAGGATTTGAGGTTTTCATTAAATAAAAGACAGACTGACTATAACTACATTAGTTTCTTTTACAATTGTTATCAGTCATAAGACAGCTTTGGGTTGCTTTGACAGGGTATTCAGTGTCCATCAATATTGATGAAAACTTTGCAATGTATGTAATGCCTTCATTGTCCGGTAATTTTTCTTAGAAATTTACCATTTCATATTCAATACAGTATCAAATACGCTTCTTGATCTAGTATTAAATACACTTCTGTTTGTTGCAATCACATCATTCTGGACAGATAATATAGGGTTAATAATGAGTTCTGAATTTTTATTTGTTAAAAATTTTTCTTTCGCTGTTCTTTGCCATGAATGCACAAGTGGCATAAAGCTGTGTTATTGTGTTAATTTGATTTTGGTTGTTGTCTTTAAAATAATTCCATTATTGTTAGTGACATATGAGAAGTTCAAAAACAAAGTGTTTTTTTTCTTTAAATAACAAAAAGCAACCTGCATTTCCAACAACAGGCAATTTTCCATGGCAAGGCAGCTGATGCTTTGTCATTAAGGATTTGGACTTGTTGAACTCGTATGACATACAGACTCATTTAAGTTTCAATGTGCATTTCCTGTTGTGTGGGATGAACCCTACACCTCTACTTCAGAACTTTAAAAAAAAAGCATGTAGGAACACAAAGAAAGACACGAGGTTAAGTGCCTTTCAGCACACTCTATTTTTTTTCCTAATTTTTCTCCTAAAAAAAAGAGGACTTGTTAAAGTTTACTTTTTTGGTTTTATTTTAGTAAGCTAAAAGAAAAAAAGAAATGAATGAATATGAAAATGTCCTGAGCACTGAGATAAAAGCTCAAAGTTTTATGGCAAAATATTTTTCTGAATCTTCATGATATTCATCCTGTACCTCAAAAAGTTTTTTCTGGTGTGAGCAACACTTCTTGTCTCCCTCATGACTACTCCCAATACACATTTCTACCAGCCCACATCCATCAATCTTGCCAATCTGTACCACCTGCCCTCCACCCCTTCAACAGGCTCTCTATACATTCCTAGCTACAGTCTTCATCCACACACCCCTGCTTCAGCTATTCAATCTGTTTTTCAGTTAGGGAAATGCTCTTTCTTGCATTTTAAATTCTGTTTTCATCATAAAAAGAAGTGTCCTTCAGAAAATGCCCTGGTATCATTCCCAACAGAATTTTCTTTGTGGAAATTTTGTGTAAGATGCTCTATTTGCTACATGATACTTCAGGTACATGTTGTAGAAAGCAAAGAAAAAGGACACATTTCTGCAACATTGCAAAGGAGAAAAAAACCCAACAAGCTACCTTTTATTTTGGATTATGACTGTGCTTTACATTTTTCAGTCAGAGTGATTTTGAAGGAATCCTTACATTAGTTTTCATTTACATTTCATTTATCATATTTGTTGTTTGCTGGCATTAGAAAACACATGCATTTCTGCCTTGGTCTAAACTACTGAGGTAGTCTGGGAGAACACACATATCCTCTGGGAGAGCAGGTGCAGGGCCTGCATGGCGAATGGGGGAGAAAAGCATTCAGCATCCTCCAGCAAACCCTAGAGAAGCAGGTCACCACGGACCAAGGAAGTACTAAAACATCCTGTCATGTTCACAATATTATTGCTTCAAAAGCTGGCTGTGTTCTTCATTACCACCCAAGCTTAATGGCAGTAATTTATTATTAATTTATTAGTTGCTTTTTAATGTAATGTCCTGAGCTACTCTTCATAACACGAAGCGCATCCACTGACCCAGTGCCAGTCTGCAAAAGAGAGGAGCCGTGTTTCCGCTCTTTTCATATCCCGTAACTTGTCAAGGGGTGCATAGTTTTTCCAGCTGTGGAGGATGTTCAGGCAGAAAGCTCATGCTTCTCACCCCTGCCTAGCAGCCATGCTTTCCTTGGGCAAGTGATAATAACAATGTGGAGATCACAGCTGGCACTGCACAGCCAGGCACCTGTGAGCGCTGCAGTTGGGAAGCCGCGGTAGCAGAAGCACAGAGACACCCCTAACCCTGTCACCGTGTCTGCACCTAGTCACACAGGCAAACCCTGATAAATGTAAAGGACTTTAAAACCTAACAGCTTGGTACTTACAGGGGCAAAAGGCACCTATCTCTAAGTCACCAGTCCTAGCCTCAAGTTAATGAATAATCAGGAGTAGAAATAATAAAGTAGAAAGTGTATTACATAGTAAGTATTTTAAAATATGAATAGTTTTGTGATTAAATCCTTAAATTAAAGTAAGTGTACTAAAAATATGAATAGTCTAGAAATAAGCATCGCAGGAGAGTGGAAGTAAATTATTCTGTTTTTTAACCATAGCCTTTTTGCAGGTGAAAGTGAGACTGATGTAACATCTGACTCCCTGACTACTTTCCTGCAGCCCACTGGAAATGCTCAATGAACAAGGTCTCCCTTTTCCAAGGTGAGACTTAAGGAAAAATGAGATTACTGTTAAAGAGTCTATGTAACTTTTAGAGGCCTCTTCACAAAGTCATGATGATTTTTGATTGATGTCACTGTCTGTGTATCACAGAGGAAAGGTGCATCTACGGCAGCCTGGGTAGAAAAAGTGTTCACAATATTCATTTTTGTTATACCAGTGCAGAGAAAGAGAAATCACTCGATGCCCTTGAAATGAGGTCATTTTCACATTCACTAATCAACAATAAAAGAATGCCCAAATTGTCTCATTGATCTAGGAGAGTGTGCATCTCCTCCATCTAAGTTATTAACTGAGGAATTAAAATGAGCTTCCCTGCATATTTATTCCTCCTGCTTTGTTTTATGGATGCAATATTATGTGGGTTATATTTTTTTAAAAAAAATATATCAGCTTCATTGCAATAATAGTTGTTTTAATTTTTTTTTGTTTATTTAGTACCTGCTGTTGGGGAAATTTTGTGGGTTTCTTTAAAGTCTAAATGTATTGCATTAAATAGCTTCAGAAAAAAAAAAGGTTTCTAGCCTGCTGAGTAAACATAAATTTCACAGTTAAATACATAAAATAATTATTACATCCAATGGTCATGAGGGACATGTTTTTAGGAGTATACTAATTAAACTACATCCTTCAGACAACATGTTTCTACACTTACTAGCAATGAACCATATCTGATTTGTCATTAAGTAATTATGAATGCTAATGCAAATAAAGCACCTTTCAAACAAGGCTTCAGAATAGAAATTAATCATATATTATTCTTTCTTATCCTACCACACAAGGGTCATTTAAATAAAAAAGCCAAGGATATGAGACACACATAACAAGAGAAGTTGCTAGTTTTTCTCGAACTTCAGTTCATACCTTTGTCTTTGTGGAGTTCTTTATGTATGCATGCATCTACTTCTTAACAGAGAGAGAGTGAAAAAAACTTTAAAGTATACTCAGTAATTCAAGCCTTGATCCAAAAACTGCTAAAGCTTGTTGCAATCTTCCATCAGTAACAATAATAATTAGCAGTTCTTGCTCCCTTCCTTTTGCAAATCTCAAAGAACTCTACTAAACCCCAGGATGAAAAAGCCTATAAACACAAGGGAGTAAGTGGGATGAAATTAATAAGCACACTGAGTGCTAACTCCAGAACATATCAATGTGAACTACAATTTCTCATGCTTTTTTTTAGCTGGGAAATCTCAGAAATGTTTTGATGGCAAAACCAACACTATTTCTGACTGGACAAGGATCATTTCCAGAATGCAGTCTATTGCTTCACACCTTCTTTGCCATCCTGGATATGCCCATAGAATGTTGGTACTGTTTCCTCTCTCTTCCATTAGGAAAATAGGATGCACAGGAGGGATATGCATAACTCCGAGTAGGTTAGCAGATGGTCTGCACAGTTTTTCAACCTCCAAACTAAGTTTCTAGTGGCGGAGGCTTCCACAGCTCTAAGAGGAATTCTCATGAGGTTCATTCCCTGCCCTGTTTTTTTTTCAACTTCTAACATTTGTCCAAAGATAGGGAAAGAGGTATGCAAAGTCTGGGCTATTCAAGCTAAATGAAAAACCGTATAAAGTAATGTATTATAATTTTAAAGGACTAGTAAAAGCACCTCATCTTCACAGCTAGAAAGGAACATTAGTGGTATTTTCCATCAACCTATTTTCAGCAAATATAAGTTGATTTACGTTCTCATTGTGTTGTAAATGTTTTCCTTCCTGCTGACTTGTCTTTGTCCTGCCCTTTGTACAGCTAGTGAAGTCATAAGTTCTCTGAAACAACTACCTGCACATTATGATGCTTCATTGCATAAGCAAGTAAGAGGATGAGTTATGAAGAACAAAGTTCTTATTGTACAAGCTTCTATAATCCTTAATTCTGGGAAAGAAAATGGCCAATAACTTGTGAAAGGTACTGTGAATAGATGTGTTTAAGGCAGAATAATATGCTTTTAAATTGTGACTGGCTGTTTAGGACCCTTTTTAAGGCAAGGGGCCATGAATAACTGATAATCTATGGGAGGTCAATTACTGAGTAAGGTACACAGAAAAATCATGCAGCACATCTTATTCATATAACTCATATTAAAAGGTGCTATTCAAAGCCACAGGTGTCAGCTTGCAAATGAGAAACTTCTCTGTTGCATGGAAGAGAGAAAACACAAACAAGAAAAGGACAAAATAAAATGTAAAAATGGTACAAATGAGGAAAGCATGAAAACTGAGAATTATGAAAGAATGCAATGACCAATAGATCCTTCTGAGACTTGAGGTGATTAGGTTAAGCTAACTTTTTTGACCACTACTAACACGTATAACACAGGTTAATAATAACCTTGATCAAAGTTACGTTTTAATGAAAATTATCATGTTTGTATAGAGTAGGGTAAAAAAATAACTTTTTTCAGCACATGGTGCTTCATTTTAAATGAGAAAATAGCTCCAGGGAGCAATATAATTTTCTACAGGAATCTTTTGTCTTTCTAAGATTTTTGAGAGGTCATCAGCACATCTGGGGTGGGATTCATCCTCTGTGACACTGGCCTCTGATTTGTGGCCAGCTGCAGGCATCAACTGAAGTAAGTATCCAAGTCCCTTTTGCTGTCAATGACACAAAGGCAATTTAGCCCACATCAAGGTGGTTTTCTAGGATAACAAATCAAGCACTAAAAATCTCTTTCTCTCTCTCTCTCTACTTATAGATGAAGGAGGATAGGGTTGCTACACACCAAGCCTGTGTACATTCTAGATGGCTACAGATGGGCGTATGAATCCTACCTGAAATACCTAAGATGCATTTGTCGAAAGTGAGGGGATTTAATTCACTCTGGCTGCATACAGGCATTGTTACATGGTTACCAGGTGCAACTAGAGGAACTGGACACACATTAAGCAGAAACTGATGCATAAAACAATGAAATCATCACTAGTTCAGCCAGCAGTTTTCAGGAGCCTTGCCAACACTACCAGTTATTTCCTATCCTCTGGGTGTGAGAAAGGCAATAAAAAACAGATTTGGAAACTTCAAACTTTATAATACTCATTGCTCCCAAGGTAACAGACTCCTTATACCTCATATGTGCTCCTTCCTGTTTTGAGCTGCCTGTTGGAAGTTCCCCACCACGCACAAGGTTCTCCTGGTACCTGTTGTATTGAGGGTGTTGGACCATAAATGATGATTAGATATTTGAAGTGCAGATGAATAGAAAATGTAGGGTGATGAAGGCAGAAACATGTAGAGATTATTACCTATATGGTAGGTTTATTTGCATTGTGGTGAGGAAAGCCCCCATGGACATGGCAGTTCTCCATGGCAGTGTACACCAAACACTCTCACCTGTTACTCATTTGGGGCAGAAATCCCTGTTGAGTTGATCTGGCTACCCAGACTACAGATGGGTGTGGTGAGACATCTGACCTGTTGTAGATGTCTGCATTAGGATTAGAGGAATTGCATATCTTGTCTTCCTAGTTCTTTGTAATGTGCTTAAAGAGAGCTCATGTTGAACTTCTGTAGTGTTCAATCAAATGAATTCCCCCATTAAAAAAAAAAAAAAAAAAGCATGCCTGGGTTGATGGATGATCAAAGCAATTATCTAGGAAAAGCTACCTATAAGGATTATACTTCTAAAAAATATTTTTTGAAAATCAGTTTTTTCTTTGCTTGCTTTTAAACTTTTTGTAATAATTAGCAGCCCAGTGTTGTGGCAAAGTTTTTTAGTCCTCCGTACCTCAAGTATGCTGTGATAAATGGCCTGTATATTTGCCAGAAAATGTTCTCCTTGTACCCTGGCAATAATCATGAAATTTGTTCCTGTGCAAAGCCATAAGACTGAATATGACACTTATAACGGAATCCAGTGTGAAACATTTATTATGGAGGTATTATTGAGCTGCTATATTTCCAGATCATTTTCTAACTTCCTTTGACTCAAAAGTGCTATATCACTTTCAGAATTAATATGCTGCAGCAAACAGCAAGACAGTTACTAAACAGAGCACACAAACCAGGGATCAGAACTGGGTTTCTGCATCTTCTGAATCATAGCTCTCTATCCACAGTAGCATTTGTATTTCATGGAGGTTTTAAAAACAAACCATCTGTTTCTGGTCACCTCAAGTGAAACCGAGATTATTCAATTATGAACACAATTTTACAGAATATTTTGGGAAACTTAGTAACAAACCTAAGGGACTGAAGATAACTAAATTGGTTTTCATAGAATTATAGCACTAGTTAAAAGAAAACAATGCAAACTGTGCTACGGAAGGTGGGGATAAAAACGGAGGTGGAAAACAAGGGGAGATGGTGAGTTGTGAAGGAACTGTCCACACATGTAGCAGCCCTTGAGACAACATACCTTTCTTACCAGAGGACTGAGATTTTTCTTTTTCTGTTGCCTGCAGTGTCTGCAATGTCCAACTATGTTTCAATCTTCCAAAAACTCCAGGTTCCTCATGAAGATTTGCAGTGCTCAGCTTTAGAGCTGGACTTCATTGTAGACTCCATTAAAAAAAAGGTGCATTTGTTTATATCGGCTTTTACTCACTTGTATTTTTTAAAGTTGAGAATTGCACATCAGACAACACATTGCATTTTGTAAATAGGCACAAATACAATTTCTTTGCTGATTGGAGCACTTTGTGGAAAACAATAGCAAGGAAATTGCTTAGACAAATTGTTAGTGGAACATGAGACATTCGAAACATGTAGTTTATTTGTTCCTCTAACCCTCCTGGTGAAGTGAAAAGCATGTCATACATTACATTTTTGGATGTGGCATGCCTTTCACTTCACTGACAGGTATGTTATTTGTAACAAAACCCAACAACCCTTCCTCTTTTCTATTACTCATCCAATTCATGACAGTAATCATGGCTTGATAGGGGGTCCAGCATAGGAGAAGCTGTATATATTTGGGCCGTAGCTGTAATTTCTGACAGTTTCAGTATCTGATAGCTAGGATGATCCAACATGGAACATGTCAGATTAGCCAGAGGGATTTTTATTTTTCTGTAGAAACAACACTTACATTTCAGGTTATGTTGTTTCTGGCTACTGAGATGAGCAAGATGGGTTCAGCAGCAGGTGAGAAAGCAATTTAAGGTTGCTATGTAGAGTGAAAAAACTTAAACTAAACAAGTTGAAACATACCATGCAAAACAGATACTCTTGGGAACTGTACATGCCAAAGCGACTAATATTTGGGAAAAAGTTCTGAGATAAGGGTCAGCGTGAAAACCCAGAGACTATTAAGAGTCAAATGCTGTTACTAAGTGACACAGTAGGCTGTTTATACAGAGCATGCATGATGGTTTCACTCCAGTTAACATCTGCATAATGGGCCAGATGTTCACACTAAATAGGGCTTTTAGAGTTGACATTAACTATGTTGGTGGTGTCAGCAAAGATACTAATATTTATCTAAGTTAGATCATCTTAAAATATTTTCAAAGATCCTTATGCTAATTTTCTGTCTGTATATAGGCAACTAGAGGACTTGTCCACAAGGTTTAAAGAGGAAATATTAACTAACCTCTGGTGAATGCAACTCCCATACATTGTTAGGTTTACAGTTTGGCTCAATGGTCTTATAGGACTTTTCCGTCCTGACTGATTCTATGATTCCAAATGCCATGTAGCTATGGATGGATACCCCTCCTTGTTCCTCTCCAGGCTGAAAGCTCTGT
The DNA here is from genome assembly GCA_013397895.1 of Origma solitaria. Classification (NCBI taxonomy): domain Eukaryota; kingdom Metazoa; phylum Chordata; class Aves; order Passeriformes; family Acanthizidae; genus Origma; species Origma solitaria. The sequence continues at coordinate 297,248 of VZRL01003800.1, forward strand.
GTGGTAAAATCCATAAAGTAACAAAGATAGGCTCTTCTCCCAGAAGGGTTGGCTTGACCACTGTGATTTGGCTAAGTATGGCAGTGCATTCTATACACACCTATGGGTCCTGAACTACATCAATAAAAATCTTTTAGGGTCAGGAATCAGTCAGTCAGCCTGAAAAGAGTCCTAATTTCTTCAGAGGTCGGGTCTAAGCAACAACAGTTGCTTCAGGTAGCCTTTCCTACACAGCCTGTTCTCTTGGACTGGCAACCTGATTTTCTCTGTTCTCGAATGGTGTACAGTGACAGCACTCAGTGCTGCCTTTTTCTTGCAAGAACAACTCCCCCTTAGCCTGCTCCCAGACTCAGACAGTAGGAACACTGCTTTTTTCTTTGCCAGCTTGCATGAGATTGTAAAATGCATATGCAAACAGAGAATAAATGGTTTTTTATTTTAGTTTCCCCTCTGACAGGTTCAATTGTATTTTAGATCCAAAACTTGTTTCTGCCTATTTGTGAGAGATGGTCTATAACAGTAGCCTGTTTCCCCACAGGTCTTTCAGTTAGACTCCTGACTATCTGTTCATACAGAGATGCTCTCAAAGGGCACAGAAAGGTCTTGGGTCATACTATCCTGACACAAACAAGATTTTTCGTTCACTTTCTTTTTTTAGCACTGTCACCAGTTATAGCAATTCAAACATTACATTAATTTTTGTAATTTCCCTGCTGTTTCAAGTCAAGAGAATCTGTGTGTCTTTTCATATATTCTAGATTTCGTGAAAATGCTGGTCATTTTCATTTTGCCGTATGTGCTTATTTTTTAGGTTTCATCTTTTCTTTCTTTATCCCCCAAATATTTTTTGACAGCATCTCTAATGAAGTAAAGCAGTGTAGTACTATTGCTTTCATGGACCTAGGCCAATCTTCAACTGCTAGACAACTGGCCAAAGTTATTCCTAATCTGGGAGGCAATTTTAATATTTTCAATGTTTTTCAGTTTGGGATACTAAATTTATTTGGCTTAGTTTACAGTTTGTTGATATAAGTGCTAAAATAAAATAACACTATAAAATAAGATACAAGGAAAGCTGAGGATTGAGTCAAGCTTTGGATCAGGTTTAGGCACAATTTCTTAGGTAAAATAAACCAAATGAAGAAAAAGCATTATATGCATTGCAACACTTCAGCAGTTTTTCTGAAGCACTGTGACATGACACATGATGTTCTAAAGTGGTTTTTAACTCTTTCAGTGTAACTTTGCCTCAGGATAAAACATCCTTTTAACAGCATGTGTGAGGAAAACGTGAATGGCCTGTAGACGTGCCTGTAGGCTATGTGCTCTCTGTCACCTGCTGTATTGCCCTGACTTTGAGAAACCTTTACTTCCTCGCACTTTAAGGAATAGAACATTTCTCTTTCACTTTGTCCACTAAGGAAAGCTGAGTAGCCTTATTCTGATGCCCTGGGTTTTAAAAGAGCCTTTTTTTTTTTGTCAGTTTCTTTGTTCTCAGATTATTGTGAGTAGATACAAAATAAAAGACAGCATCAATAAAAAAAAAAAAAAACAACAAAAACCCACTATGTTTTGCTTTGGTTGGATTAAATTGTGCTACCTTTTAGCACTGCCTCACAGCCTTAGGTTTGAAACCAATACCAATAAAACTACCCTCACAGGCCAGTTCAGACAGGGTAATGTTGTATCCCTGCCTGGCTCTCTGTGTGTCAACTAAAATACATATAAAATTATTGAGGCTTATCACTTCCAGAAAAAGGGATTTTTCAGATGTTAATCTCTCCTAAAAGTTGTTATAGCTTCTAGCTGACCTGATTAATCAAAATTAGCATGTCTTATTTATTAGTAGGTTTCTAAAGCAGCACTGTTTTGTCATAATATCTTTCATTTATTCACTGTTTAAGAAGCTGTTCCCAAAGCACTTACCACTGGCATAATTGTGATCCTAGAGAAGTAAGGAAAGCCTTGCCAATTCTTTTCAAGAAAACCCCACTGTATTATTAAAGACTGAATATATTTCCCATTTGATATTGGCAATAAGCCAGTAAATATAGTCTGCACAAATATGTGTGTTTATATACAAATAAATGCATATATATGTGTATGTGTATATAGACAGAAGGTCATTTTATACACAAAACAGGGAGGGAGGGAGGGAGAAAACTGTCTGTCCTTTAAAACCATCACAGGTTGTGTGAGTTAGTTTGCAACAAATCAAATACTGAAAAGAGAAATACAGGAATAATAATACTGTCTCTGACAAGGATTTCATATAAAAATCACCTTTCCCAGAGAATCAGGTTAGCAAACTCTATTAATTAATTCCTTGGTTTTGTAGTATCTAATATAACAAAGTACACGGTGTTACAGTAGCCTTTTAGTGCTGTTGGAGTACATGCACTATAATGTCTCTGGATACTAAGCTGCCGACTTTCTACTTGTATACCGTTTTTTAGTTGAAATCTTATTCATATGTCCTCATGTATCTGTACAAAAACCTCCAGTTAAATGATAAATTCTTTGGAATGTGAGATGCTTGCCTTTTACTGTCATCTCATGCTTGAAAAAGAATTGCTTCCAAAAAATTCTGTGAAATTTCTGGGTTTAGGCACAAAAAACATAGCTAATTTCAGCTGGATAAATTTCACTCAAACAAAACAGAAGTAACAGAAAGAAAAGTTTGTTTTCACAACACACTTCTTCACAGAAATGCTGTGTTCTCTCTTCTCTAGAGTTAATTTTTCTGTCAAAACCAGTAGATTGAAAATCTACATTTCAAGACTTCTATTTTTTCTTGAAGAGAAAATCTCTTAAATCCTTTTACCTAGTGATAAATGCCACACGAACATTTTTAATGAAATACCCCCTTCTACCCTTTTTCTAAAATCTTGTAAAATCTCCTGTTGATGCATTTACTCCTCTGTGGAGCCCTAGCCCCTGAAGTGTTGTCATTTGCTGGATATTTCCTTCAAACTATTAACACACCAATGTGCAAATGACTGGAGAGGAAACAGAAGACTGAAATTGCAGAGAAGAAGAGAGCAAAGAAATCTGAAGCGGACTGAGTGATAATTTTATTTCACATCTTCATTACTCAGGAACGACCTCAGCCAGAAAAATACAAAGGAGTAAACTCCTGCAATATCAATATGGTAGTCATCTGCACAATCAATTATTATTTAATATCTCTCAAGCTGTAGTGCCATGTTTAATGCAACACAGACATTTTATCTACAACTGCCAAGGCACTGCCAGGTGTATGAGCTCCATGCATCTGAGCTTTGCAAACCAAAGATTTGCCTGATGAATTGATTTCTACACAATAATTGATGGAAAACTCGTTGAGGAGAGATGAAAAGAGCAAAGGACTTCAGCACAAGTTAGCTCAGCTTGTAAAATCTATCTGTAAATCACCTCGTTCAGAAAAGTTAGACTTTCAACAACACATTCCAGTTCAAAGGTACATTGCATCTGAAACCCACAAAACAACCCAGTAACTTAGAAGTTAAATTTTTATTTTTGGTGTTCTCCACCACTGTCAGCCCTAAATACAACAGCTATAAGCATGGGTCATAATGTGACTAAAATTAGCAGGAATCAAAAGTTCTGTAGTTGGTCATTAGTTCTAGATCTCAGCTCCCCAACATGCAAAAGTGTTCCTGTCTGGGTTCTCCCATTACCTTACTGGAGACATAGGAACAAGGCATGAAATTTGTCTGTGGAAATTATAATGTTCAGTGTTAGGAGAGGTCTGTGTTCTAATCTGAGTTGAAGTTCAGATTCTCTTGCATCCTTGGCAACACTAATAATGCTGCCTCTTCAGGAGCTCCCCACCCCAGGTACTATTGTTGTACTCACAGAAATTATTCATACCTGCATAACTATTTCACATATTGAAAGCATTTTACAAACATGTTCTGAGTTAGAATCATAGACTGAGCCTTGTAAGGCTTATCATCCTCATTTTAAAGTAGTAGAGGTGAAATGACTTGCTCAAGGCCATGACATAATTTGGCGGGCAGAGCTGGGATTAGAGCGCAGGCTTTCATGCCTCACACCTCATTACTGCACATTGTTATGTCTCACAGGTTGAGAAACCGGCAAGATTTTGGTAATAGATTTCTCCTCTTCTTCATGTTGTCGTGGTTTAGATGAGGTGTCAGAATGAAAGCTGGTCCACACTGTGTGAGCATTATTGATGCCAGTTCACTCGTCAGAAGAGTTTAAACTCAGCTCCAAATTTGCCCCTTCTTGGGCTTTCTTCCTTGCCTCAACAATAGCTATAGTTGTACTGATATCACCATGTTAGGGGTTGATGATGATCTTTGAGATTCTTACGGATGAGAGATGCTATGTAAATCTAAAAATAATGCCATTTTTAGTGGTGATCCCTTTTCATTCTGGCCTCTTTGATATTACTATGATCACAATGATTATTATTATTGGTGTTTCCATGAACATTTTCCTTTGTCACCAATTCTGCTCTCTGTCAAATAGATTGCTTACTAAATGGACCTATCTCTGTAGAAAGATAAAACAGGAGTAAATCCAATCAATGTTACCTGCTTGTTGCAAATCTCCACACAGAAGCAAAAAATGTTTGCAGAATCTTAAGGCATGTGGGAGATGCCCCTGTGTTGCTAATTCCCAAACAGTCAAATTGCCAGTAATAAAGTGTTTCTGTAATGTAGCTTTTTATTTTTTAATGGTGATTTTGAACAAATGCATTTTCATTATGTCTGAATTTCATTTAATGTGTTTTTACAATACATGTTTGTGGTGTACCATTCCAGAAACAAAGTAAGCTCCATCTAAAATCGCATTTGATTATAAGAGTGTACCCTCATACATATCTAATAAACAAATAAACAAATCAGTTTGATCTGTTATGCAGATAACACTGATATGTAAAATATGTTCAGGAACTAAAAATGCATTTTCTGTGCGGAAGTTTTCCTTGTAGAATGCACAGTGAATTTATGTGAACTGTACACAGCACTGAGACTCTTTTATGTAGCCTGTTTCCCTGGCTGATAGCTAAAAGAGGTTAGGCTGAATCTCAGTGGATCAATTAACAGAGGGACCTGTCCTTCAACAGAAGAAGATCTATTTCAGGATTTGCATATCACTGAAAAAAATTACAAAGCTGAGATAAATACAAGCCCGATAATAACTCACTGCAGGCTTGGCTTCATTCCTAGATTTCCTTGGCTGTTTGTCCTAATAAAGTGTCTCCATGGCACTTAGGGCAGGAAGGTTATTAGTAGCTGTCAATCAAAAGAAGGAGTATGCATCGACAGGAGGAGAAAGAGAAGAGAGGTGACATTCATCCTCTCTTCTCACTTATATTGGGTATAAAAGTCATTCAGAGCAAGTGGTTAAAAAGGGACAGGTCCCCCTTCATCCCCCATGGAAAAGCAGAAGAAGGTGGTAAAAAAACCTAACCAACATACCTGCCTTGGTTACAAACAATTTAATAATAGTGTGCAATATATCAGCCACTTCTCTTTAGCTTATTAATGCTGGGATGTTTATTAATATCAAGGGATATGAAGGACATATACACAAAGAGCAGAATAAGGACTCCTGACAAAACACTTCTGGTTGATATTTTACTATGAAAAAATGATAACTAAGCAGCTCTGGTTTATGATAAACCTTAAACCTGTATCAAGAAGTGGTACATTTATTTCATCTTTAAGCTAACATGGTTGTGGCAATGAACACCTTTAAAAAGCTAGTAATAACACAGAATGCACATTTATTTCTTATTTAAATCAGATACAGTGATCTAACTTTACCAAGTTGAAACTCAGAACTGATCTATACACCAATTAATTAATACTTTAAAGGTCTTTAATTTACTGTACCACTTTCTTAATTAAAGTATATCTGCTGCTAGAGCACATCATCTCTATATATGCATATTTTCATAAGTAACAGAGTCCATAGAGTGCTAATTGATATCCTGGTCTCCAGACAATACTTTACTAAATGAAATGACAATTATAACCAATTAAAATTCACTTTACATACCACTTCACCTATTTTGTATGTATTATGCATGAAGACAGAGAGTACATTGCCTCGCTGCTCAGGATTTGTGTGCGTCTGTGCAACTGATGGACAGCTCCAAGGTATTCCTTTTAGCAACCTCTTTACCAAGGGTCATTTTTCAGGCTCATCTAAAACCTATACTTTGCTGTTACATGGATACATCAGTTAATAAGAGCTATTAATTGCTTTGTGAGGATTTTATTATTATTGTTATTATTTCCTTTGACAAATGTGTGTCAAATTTGCACTTACACCTTCAACTTGCTATGAAAGAAAGGTTTTTAAAATAGCACAGTGCCTAATTAAAAAAGCAAAACTTCTCTCAGACACATTGTATGCAACATATAAATGGCACAGCACTGCACACCTACTGAGGGAAGTGTGGGAGTAACGCAGAGGAATGAAGTCAGTGGGAGATGAGAGTGTTTGGAACAAGCACCTCAAGCTTGAGAGCACACGGCTAAAAAGAGACATTACACATTTCATGCAAGAAGGAGCTGCTCCCAGTTTTCCGCTGAAAGTCTTGGTTTTGCCTCCTGCCGCTGCAGAGCAAGGACTGTCTCAGCTGTGGCTGTCACTCTCTGACCTCATTTCATGCCTGTGGTGGGGAGCAGACATTTCTGCGCTAGCTGTGGTGGGACCTGCCCTTTAATGTGCACCTTCTGCAACAGGGGCAGGTCCCAGCAGCACTCAGATGTAACCTGTGGCATGGGGAGCCCTTGCAGACCTGTAGGCAGTGCCCACAGCTCCAGCGCAGCCCCACTTGGCCAAGCCCATACTGGAGCAGCATGTGGAACTCACTGCATTGGCGCTGCTGCCACGTAACCCCTGCACTTTTGTAAGCAAGGAGTAAATACACACTTGGGACTTGCTTAACTACAACCCATAATTCATATAAAAAATGGTGAACAACATCAAAGCTTATAAACTCCACAACTTTCTTAACTCCCTATTCACCTTATTCCACTTCTTCCTTTGCACAGATACACTCAGGAGAGCCCAGGCTCTTGGTGTGATAAGGGGAAAAGCAAAATCAATGGAGATAGGTCTTAAAAAAAATTCTAAATAGTGTAGGGGCACTCTTCTTGAGGTGGTTTTCAAAAAAAACCCCTAATTTGTCTTCCATCTCTCCAGATCAGTCATGTGAGCCCATGGGGACTTCCCAGGATGACTTGTGTTATCTCCCCACATTCAACCAGCTGAAGAAACTTTTACATTTTCATGCAGTGCATGCCACCAAGTAAAGAAACCTTTATCCTACCTTTTAAAATCTTCCGTGTTCACTCAATGAATCATTCTGAATGCTAGATGAGGGAAAAACTACAGAGCCAGATCACCTCCTCCTGTTATCACAAGCAGAGGAGAAGGCTTAAGGAATGGTGTGGGTCGCTCCCACACATTTTTTTGAAGACGTATGTGATTGCTACCCTGTCGCAGCGATGGGGCTTGTTTTCTGAGGGGGAGGTCATGAAGCCTTTTAAACATGTTGTTTATTCATGTAAAGAGAGGCATCCAACCTGTAACTGTCAACTTCAACCACAGACTCCCCGACAGTGTTGGTCTAGGATCTATATACATCTGGGCTACGTTTTCTATGTCCCTCAGGCCCTTCTCCCTTTTTCTATGTTCCCTTTACCCAGTCCACCTCATTCCCCTTTGAATTACCACAACTCCACATCGATTTTTTCCCATGACAAATCACTCATGGGAAACACCTCTAGGCTCAGGACCAGTGCAGGAATGGTGCTGCGGGACTTACTGAAACATTGCTCTCTGATAGCCAGGACAAATCCATTTGTGGAGAAGGATGCTTCTGGATTCAAGTTCAAGATCTTTGAAAAAGAAACAAAATCTGAGAAAAAAAAAACTTGTAGCAAAGCGGCTTGGGGTGTTGGGGGTGGAATGCTGGGGGGTTTTTTTGTTTATGGGTTTGGTTTTTTGCAGGTCTGTTTTATACTTACCTATGACATTGCAATAACTGAAATTAGAGTGCTAACATTGTCTTGAACTACCCACTTTTTCATCAGGAGGAAGGCTAAAGTCAACAATAGTGCAAAACATGACTGCAAGTGCTCTTCACAAGAACAATTTCGTGGCAGTAGGACAAATCTAAGTGTATCTATAATAGGTGACATTTAAGAGTTGAGGCACATTGTCTTCATACTGAACATTCGATGAATTCCCTGCCAGTATTTGTTTTCATTCCTGCAAGAGATTAAAATAAAATTGCAAGCAATAAGTAACAATTTCTCATTCTAATATATGACACCAATTCATAACAACTTTAAGCTACAGTTTTATACAAAGTGAGGGAGATAGGATGTGCATCTGCCACTATTTTTATTTTTATTTAATATGTTATAGAATGTCCTTAGTTTTTTAGATGGACAAAGGATTATTAGTGCTTCTGGAAATTAAAACAAAATACATAGTTCACTGATGTGTGAGTGTCTTAGACTGGTATCTCTCTATTGAAATTCCAGTATTCTTATGCCAGCTGGGGTGGCAGCCTACTGACTGCAGGGGCAGCACTTCAAAACCTAGTTTATTTTATCCACTACTAGGCCCAACTTTGTTATGATATTTGTAAATAAAATTTTTTCATCTGTTTTCAATCAAACTCAAAATTAGGCTTTAAAAATATTCAGATTGTGGATCTGGGTAGTTCAGATATGTTATTCTATATGGAGTACTGAAATATATGAAAGGTGCATTCAATTCACTGCATTGTGAATGTATGGTTTTATGAAAACTGAAGGTGTCTTTGGCTTTCTATTCTAAATGAAAGAAAGATATTCACATAAAAATATATGAACTGTTAAGGGACAGTCAATCTACAAATATTCCTGGCAGAATTTTTTTCTCATCTATTTAAGCATAGTTTAGGGGAAGAACAATTTTTTTAAGTCTGTTTAATGTGATTCACTTGCAGACAGGAATCTTTCATTTAAAGGAAGGAGGAGGGGGAGACAGAAATGACAGCCAAGGGCTCAGGTTCTCATTTTAACATTGGCAAAAATGTGAATAATGTTACTGTTTCAGAATTACTTCAGACAGTGGCTTTACGCTGATATATTCTCTTTGAAAGCAACTCTTTTATGTTTCTCTATCAAATAATACAAATGTTATAATTTGTTTTGTTAATATTAAATGTAATGTTGATCTAGATTGAAGAATTAAATAGGATGAGATTTGTGTTTCCTCATAGAAATAATTTCAAATCTTATTTCTGAATTTCAAGAGTATCTACTTTTTCAATTTGTTTCACATGAAATATGGTGGACATTTCTCAGATGCAGAAATAATTCCTGTATAACTTTATTTTGCAATTACCGAGATTGATTTTTCATTAAGTGTTTTTTTGTTGTTGGGTTTTTTTATTTTTTCATTTACAAAAGTTGTTTTGTGCAGTAAATGAAGTGCCAACGCAGACAAATGTAACCAACATTAAGCTAGCCAATAGAGTTCAACAAACTGCTCAGGTCATTAATATAATTTGTTTTGGCACTGTTACATTTCCTAGTGCTACTCTGTGTAGTTTGCTGGGCACATCAATTTGTTTTCAGCTATTGTGAAATTGGATATCTTGGCTTTCATCCAAAGCACCCTCTCAATTTGCATATCTTTGTTATCATTTCAGGTTCTCAGAACATACTGTGGACTATCACACCATCTGCACCAAGATCCTCACATCCAAACACAAATTAAAAATGAAACTGTAAAATTTGCAAGGAAACAATACAGACCTTTTATCTCATTCTCCCTCTGTTCATTTTCAAAAGAGAAACTTGCTTGTAGCCAAGCATAGCAAAAAAGGCTTTTATTAATTGGACTGGCATCAAGCATGCATACATAAAATTGTTTATTTTTTCCCTATAAAGGGGTTGCCTGACATAAAAGGGTCTTTGAAGATGACATTCAGATTTTGACATTTGCATGATATTGTATAAATATCAGAGGTAGGAGACTTTTCTGACAAACTAGATGGGTCAAAAAAAGCACTTACAGAGATAGATATTAGTCTTTTACTTAGAGGATATTAGCTTCTCCTCAAAGCTGTGAATTATTAGGCAGCAAAAACAAACATATTTTTCTCAAACTATGACTTATTTAATTCTTTTCAATCCAAGTAAACCGGGCTTGGGGAAAATATAAAATAATGTCATTACTTTGGGGGGGGGGTCATAATTCAATTAAGATCACAGAATATAATTGAATCTTGTCTTTTGAGTGTCACTGAGATTAAATCTTATTTCAAAATTTACTGCTTCTTGATGGACCTAATCTCGATTTTAAGCATGGACTCTGAGTGGTTTTTGAAATACGAAAAGACATTTTAGGCCTTAATTCATCAATACTGGAATTACACAGAGAAAGATTCTTCCTTTTAGCTTCATTCATGCATGAGCTTTGATAGAAGCCCACAGTTTCTCTTTTTATCAAGGGTGGCAGAGGTGAGTGAGGAAAGAAAAAAATCTGCAAACCTATAATAATTGTAGAGGCACTTTGTGGGGAGGTTTGCTGACTGTGTACTTCAGCACAGATTTCAAATGAAGGAAGACGGAACCTCCTCCTTTTGATCATGGGAAGGAAAAGCACAAATCTGATTATATATGTTGACCCTTCTTTATCAACAAAGAATCAGCTACTGTCAGCAAGCAGTGCACAGGAACTAGCTGGTTTCATGGAGCAGGCTGGGAGAATGACCTGAGCACTGTCTCTGAGCTTGCTGCTTTTGATGATATGTTGCCATGCTGTTCAAAAACGCCACGGTGTGAGCCTATAGGGAGAGGAAGAGAAAGGAAACAAGGAGGACAAGACGAGAAGAGGGAGGAAGGGGAAGAAAGGGAAGAATGGAGATGAAGACAGAGGGGAGGAAAGGAGGCAGAAAGCAACCACTTAAACCCCAGCTTGCACTTGACTTGTACAGAGGATCATCTTGCACATATATTCTTAAAATTCTCTTATGTAACTCATGACTGACAGCTGAAAAAAAAGAAGATTCTCAGAAAATAAAGCCAATCCTCAGAAATTCCTTTTCTTTCATTATTTTTCTTTTTTCATTGATATAAATCCTCCTCTGAAATGAATGTGTTGCCTTCATTCAGACATTTGACTTGTGGCAAGAGAGGTCCACTTTTAGGTATTTTGCCTTGAAGCATAACACTGTGGTGGTCTAAACAACAAGTTAGAGCTGACCTGTCTTTATGTGCCTTTTTCTTTTCATTCCATCAATCTTACATAACCCTAAACATATGGCGAGGGACCTGTTCCTTCTCTGATGGTTCCCCATGTCCCCTTCAATTATACAAATCAGTAGTGGCTTTTCTCTTCCTTACAATTCTGAATTGATTACTCATTCTCTCCATCTCCCAGGCTTCTGCATCCATCCTTCAGCCATTGACTTTAATCTCAGTGCAATATCCATTTTTGCACACCCTTTTGTCCTCCAGATCCCTACAAATTCCAGTCATGCTCCATACAATTCTTCCATTTCCACGTTTTATTAGATACACTGTTCCAGATTCATGATAGATACCTGAATATTCAGTGACTATGGTGAAACTGTTCTGTTTCTGCAATGATATATATGAAACATTTCCTTTTGTGCCTGTCTTTCAGTTTGTTCAGATTTTTGCAGAGAAATTCATCCTACTGTAGGTGGTTGCTTTCAAAAGACTTAAGTAATAAAGCAATAATTACTTCACAGCTAGATTAATCTGATCAATGATTGAGGACTGCTGAGAATTGTTACATATGAATACTATCAGTAATGGTGTGCAATAGCAGTAATACATGTACACTGTTTACTAATGGAAATGATAAGGACTTTCTTTCCAGATGATGAAATTTACTTGAATGTTCAGCTCCTGGAGGCAGAGGAATGGGGATGGAGTATTTGTGCATTCCTTAACATTGCCTTTTTCAATCAATCAGAAAGGTCATAAAAATAAAAGCATCACTGATCTTTGAATTAGGTCCATGAAAAGCCAGAGGAAGGTAGGTTTCACCTGAGGCTGTTGAAACTTTAGGGTTCAAAGTAGGAGTAAAAACACAGGCATTGAGTTTTTTCTCCCCAAACTGGGTGCTTTAGAAGCCTAGAGAAGTGGTCAACTTCAGCTCAGTTTTAAGTTGCCAATTGCACTCTAATACTTAAGGCATTCCAACTTAACTAGCCAGTGACACACACAGAAAAGGAGTACACATCAACACATACTCCCAGCCTCGATAAACTGCTACTCATTTCTGTTTCACTTGGCTGGTGGACGTTCTGCACAAACCTAAAGCAAGGCTTAGGGCTGGGTTCCCGAGCCCATGGGAAGACTGAGCTCTGCACCACAACACCCTGAGAGCAGAAAGTTCACTGTCACTCAATACATCTGAAGCACTCTATAATAATGGCTTATCCTAATGAAAACACGAGACCGGTTGGCGTCAGCTCATATTATTTGTTTTGTAAGTACCCGTTGCATGAGTTAAAACAGCCTGGGATTAATTGAAGCACTGCAGAACACAGTTTCGATGCACTTTTAGGTGTTTTATTTCTGATTAGAATTCTTTATTGTTGTTCCCAGTTTTCACTTCCTCACCTCCTTCTCTGAAAATACAGTTGGTCTTTGATTGTGCCCTGCTACTTTAAATAAACAAATCTTCATTAGAAGGAGGTCAAACCACGTATATTGGACAAATGCCAATTCAGGAAATTACATTCTCCTTACCTAAATAACCCTTACAGTTTCAACTGTGGGGAAAAAACCTCAAAAACATGTGTTCCTCACTTTTGGTCAAGAGCTATAACATAGAAACAGTATAGCTAGGCACAGATAAGCAAATTGGCTCAAAAGTTGAATCCCATTTATCTATATTCAAAACATGCGTTTTCTGAATTGTTGTCAGAAAAAGAACTGCAGTGAATATTTTAGAATACTGAATATGCAGTACACAAACATAAAAATCCAAAGTTTTTCCAATTTTGTTTTTTTGCTACAACTTATTCTCTGAGGAATGAGCCATATACTTTCTAACCCACTCAGTCTAGGAAATTCTAAAAGAGAAGATTTATTCCATCTACTTGGTATGAAAAATTTTATAGAACAACATCAAATACAGACTTGAAGTCTGAGATTAAAATGCAGCAAATATCATAGGATATGATATAAGCACACATATTCAGACTGAAAAATACTTTCCCTTACATGTATTTTTCCATCTGTTTCTGAAGATATTTCTAGATCATCCATAATACATTGAAGGGAGACCATCCTATGATTGTCTACGTTTAATAGAGCAACCTATTGCTCTACAGGAAGCAATCTGCTCAGATTTGAACCAACTTGCAAGTTGCTAACAATTATTTTTCCTGAATAAGTTTTGGTTACTAGAGCTTATTGCTGATAAAGGCCTTGAATTTCTTGGCATGGTGTCCTGCTAGTAACAAGGACTGTCTGGACAAGATAGAAGCTGAATTGGGATATAGGTCACACTCTGATCATTATTAAAGTAGTCTCTATTTTCCCCATAATATTCCTTCATCTAAGGGTTGGGAACCAGAGTATCATTAAATTTAGACTTACTTCTACTAAAGAACTAGTGCTACAGATTAAGTAATTTTTAACGTAATGATTAATAATCTCTCTTATAAACTCTGTTTTGTGCTGCACTGGGAAATTATCCACTATGAATAGAACTAGGCCTTCAGTAAAATAGCCCGAAGTCTGAGACAATCGAGACTATCTTGTAGCAAGGAATTGCAAATATAAGCATTTCGATATTTTGTCTTCAAAACTGAGCCAATAATTATTCAGGATCTGCTCCATCCTTCATAATGGATAAGACATACAATATAAGAATCTACCAGCATCATACTTACCATTGATAATAGTTGATGCTGTTGATAATTTGTGCATTTAGAGGCTTGGGCAGGTTCTGAACTCCTTGAAAACCAGTTCATGTGCAACAGTACTTTTTTTGGTTAAAAATAATTTTTAAAAAGCACCAAAACCAAAATGGCAACATATATCCTTATATCCAGCTGTCTTTTACCATGTTTTCTTATGCAAAAATCTGATGACAGAAACTGGTACGCAGTTGTAAACTTTTCCAGGGAAAGTCTTCCCTCTACATATTGCATGCCACCAAGTTTCTCCTATTAGTATTAAAGACAAATTTTAGTTGCTTATTATAGTGAGGGACTGGTCTATAAGTCTGTAAAGTGGCATGCTCACCTATGGTGCTATATAAGTACATAAATAATAATTGTAATTAATGTGTCTCAGCTTCCTGATCTGGAAAGGATTAATTAGTTGAGGAGGATTAATTAGATATTGTTAGCACAGTACTTTGAAGATGTAAAGTGCTATATATAAGTGCTAAGTACTACTGCATCGTGATTTTCATGTTCTTTGTGCTATACTTAGTAGATTACAAGTTCCAAGATTTCATTTGCTGGAATATTTGTGAAACTGGATGTGTCTGTCTTAGAGACTCTGAGTCCACATAGTTATGTTTGCATATAGTTTAACACTAAAGCCTTGTGTAAACAGACCTGCTTCAGTTTATAATTGTTGAAACCATCAGGGTCACATTGGCAACAAAATACTTTATAGGCTTCATCGCTGCAGACATCTGGTGTACAGTTTTATACAAATAAACTTCGATGAAACTTGAACTTCTACAAGCTAAACAAAATGGTGCTAAAGAGAATTCCCAAGGGAAGGAAAAAGTGCTTTTGAGTTGCAAGAGGCTTCAGAGACTTCCAAGTGTTGTCCCAATGCATACTAGTTCACATTTCCTGGCCACCTTAATAAAACATCCATTTTCTTTTATTTGCCTGGGATTCGTTACATCAAAATATATGACAGCAGGGCAGTTACTGGACAAGTGAAGAGAGATCTGAAATTCTAGAAGCAAAAGTTCGTCTAAAAATTCTGTAAGACATTAATTAGTTTTTGTAGCATGCTGTGAATCAGGACTCCTCTTAGTCCTGTTTGACAAATTAAGGCTAAGGATAGAAGGTCATTATGTGACTTCCTATTTCATCGAGTTAAATTAAGTTAAATTAGATCAGATATACAACTATAAAATCATTGAATGCCTCCTTCTACAGCTGCACACAGTCCCACAAAGCAACACAGTCATCCGACTTCTAAGAAATGTATTGGAGCAAGACAGGACAGAAATAATTTTCACTAAGTCCTATACATACAACGTAAAACTGGAAACTTGCTACATTTCCCTTATCCTGCTATTTATGTTGATGTGTAAAGAAAACCAGCAAAAGAATTGCTAAATGGTTTACTAAGCCAGTGGGAAACAATGACATCAAACTAATTGCAGCAGACAAAAGTGTTTCCTTGGTACCATCAAAACAGCAGAGAGCATAGTAGAACTCTATTCATGGTGTATAGATCACATCAGTGAATGTTAAAGGTAAGGCCAGTGAAAAATGACATTTTACTTACATTTTGCGACCTAGAAATGTTATGCATATCTCAAATCAAGGCTGTTAACATCCTTTATTAAAGCCTGAGTGCAACCTCTTAAAGCATTGGCATAATGAGATGTCTAGTCTCAAAAACCTATTGAGAAACCCTTTGTGACCAATAGGATAATTTTTAATACTTTCCATCACTTCACCATACAGGTTGCTGACATTTGGTGTAGACCAACTCTGCTGTAACGACTGGTTACCCTACTTGGGCAAAGAATCATTCCGTTTCTTTAGTCAATGCAACAAAATTTTCTCAGTCTTCCCATGCCACAGCCTCAGCTTGAGCTCTCTCATTTCATGGACAGATGAACTGCTTCTGTTACAAAAGCAGAAGGAAGTATGGCTACATTCAAAATATTTCAGCAAGGCCCTGTCGTTACTTGCATAAATTGGTGCAATAAACCAATATATGAGCAATGTACAGTCTGCCTAAATGTGCAAAATGCTGGTCTAGTAATCACCTTGCCTCTGCTAGCTAGTGCATTCCCTGTAACCGATTTTTTAAATTCATTGTTGTAAATATGTCCCTTAGAGACAGAAAACGATTCAGGGAAAGAATGAAAGAGCAACTAATTGTAATATCCAACTCAAAAGTTGGAATTAAATCACAGTCAACTAAACAGTTATTCCTTCTCTTTCTTTCTCTTCTGGTCACCAAGAGTACTCTGATTACACAGATTCATACAGAATCACAGAATGGGTAGGGTTGGAAGGGATCTCTGGAGATCATCTAGTCCAACCTCTCTGCTCAAGCACTGTCCCCTAGAGCATGTTGCATAGGGTTGTGTCCAGCCAGCTTTTGAATATCTCCTGGGAATGAGACTCTAAAATCCCTCTGGTGAATTTGTCCCAGCTATTTCTTGAAGGCTTAAAAAAAAAAGTCTGTGTTCTTCTCAGTACTATCCCCAGATATCCATGGAACAAAAACCCCAATAAAGCTTTGATTTTTCTAGTAGGGATTAGGTTGCATATTTTTTTTCATTAAGGATCTGGGAACAGGGAGTTTAATTCTTCGAGGTCTGATAGGATATGCCCAATGTATTTATTTGTGAATGAAATAGAGTAACTCTCTGTATATTTTTTCTATGTTAATTGAGAACTGAACTCTAAGTAATCTGACGATGTGTTAGACATTACCTTTTACAACCCTTCTAGCAGGTCATTTTATGTCACTAGCTTTTGGCATACAACAGAAAGTCTGAGGAGACGTATGATACTGTCAATATTATTATCTTAGAAAAATGTTGAGGGTGTTAAATTGATACCTTCTCTCAGAAACATAAATTAACAGGTCTTTTCTCTGTGACAGTGTTTACCATGAATTTAACAGGGTTTGGATATTTCTTTCCTTATTTCCTTTTCCCTCACATGGGCAACAGTCTTCTCAGAGGACGTGGATGCTGCAGTTGTTGGCCTTGTGGCTGGGCTTTGGTTGATGTTCTCAGTTGGTCAAGCAATGCAGGACACCAATGCCAGCTCTCTTAAAAGATTCAGTCTGCAAGTAAATTGCATTAAATAATGAATAATAAAGAATTAACTAAAATAGCTGTTTTAAAACTTCCTGTATTGGGGAACATCCATTTAAACAATTACCTTCTTACAAACATGATTTTATCACATCTGTTATCTCAACAGTTTTTTCAGGTTTACTTTTATTTTGCTTTAGATAATTTGTGGGCCTCTATCTGTCAATAGAGCAGTATTGCAAAAGAGACCTGCCCAGTTAAGTCTAGTAGCTTTTCCTTGGCCTCTTTCTGGAGCTTTCCAGTTTCCACCTCAGTTTATTTCGTTTTAATATTTATAGTTCTTCCAACTACTCATGCGTGCTCATCCCTCATACAGCTGTGTTGACATGCTCTTTGCTTTGAAACATCAGTAAGTTAATTAGGGTGATGAAAATACTGTTCAGCCTGGTCTCAGTATGACACACTTAGGTTTCAAAGAGTCATGTGAAAATTATCTTAGCTTTTGCTATATGATTATTGTGATTTATTTTGAGTTTTCTCTGTTGGCTGATGTATTTGTGGGTGGTGATAGGGCTCAGACTAACTTCTTGGGAAGATTTTTAGGTGCACAGAGCCTATTCATGTCCTGGAATTAGATGAAGAAGTACAGGACTCTAAGTAGCAGGAAAAACTTCTCTTTCTACATGGGTATGCTGCTGCATCCCTCATGTAGTCCAGCTCACACTGAAGCCTTCATTGATTGCCAGTCAGTAACTATAATAACAATAATTATCTAATTGGTAAGAGTATCATCTTCTTTTTAAAGATGTGCATAGCTTTTAAGTTCCTATGTGGGCTGTATTTAAAAATCAGTAATGAAATATGCAAATTCTCAGGGCATTTTCTTCAGTATTTCTTGAAGTGAATTCACAAAGTTGTAAAACTCCATTCTCAGACAAATGCATGGAAACAATAAAAGTCAGCCTTTATTTAAATAATGCTCGATGCATTTCTTCATCAGCATATCCTAAAATTGTGGACCAACTGCCCACCTGAGGACAGGGTCAAAGTGAATACCTGTCTAGCATGGGAGAGCGTGGTCACTGCATCAGTGTCAGCTTGTAACAAAATTTGGCTTGTGCAGTGAAGGGGGAAAATAGCTCTCATCATCTCAGACCAGATATTTATGTAGGCCCTTCCTGCAAACAATAGCCACCACATTCAAGTCATGTTTTCAACTTGATTTCTAATCAATTTTGAGCCCATGACAGATATAAACCAAATTTGAAAGATGGATAGGATCAAATGTCAACAAATGTCATGAACATAGGCAGCTGAACAGGAGGAGACCTTATAAATACTACCACTATAAAACAGACTTCAGCATTAATTCAACCTTTATGAAAATGAAACATTCTTTATAGAAGACCAATACTGTTGATGTCCTAACTGCCAAACATTTTGTTTGGAGAAGTACAAAGCACAAACGCATGAGAAAATAGGTTTTCTTTGTACCACAGCATGTGAAATGGCTTTTTACTCCTCCCCTTTCAGCAACTGGTTACAACAACGGTTACCAACTCTGAGGAAGGCAAAGCCCTTTTAAGAGAAACAGATATGGAAGAACAGAGAGGATATTTTGTAGGGACAGAAAATAAAGATCCTGAACTCTAGATTACGACTGAGATGGTATCCAGGTATTGCACAAGTTCCTTTTACTGGCAATGTTAAAAAAGGCAGATTGCTATAAACTATCTGCCCTCTTCATTCCCCATCAGCATTACATCTGCAGCCATATTGGGAAGACACTTTTCTTTCTGTACTGAGAAACTGAAGAACTGGGACACTATTCAATGGTATCCAAAAAAAACCCACTCAAAACCACTCATCTCCTTTTTGCACCTGACATTCTACAAACATTTCCAAAATCTACCTTCATGACAGTAAGATAGTTGAACTTATGAAGTATGTGATAGTGGCTGAAAAAAAGCTATGGCATCATTACAAGCCAACATTTGCTTACCACTACACAGCCCTTATGGTGAGAGATCCATCCTCTCCAGCCATAGTCCCTAAAGGCCTGAAGTCTGAACTAACCCTCTCTACTGCCTGTATCATCAATGGAAAGAGACAGACACTTTTGAACGGTGATTCAATCTCATCACCTTAGGAAGAGATGAATGTTACTGTCCCAGTAACCAGAGGTCACCAAGCCTATTCACTGAGTGGAAAAAACCAGGCAGACTGGCTTAGATGGACATCTCTTGTATTAATTATGAAATATGCGGCATTTTTAATTAAATCAGCAATGGTTTTGCTCTTCTAAGCAGATCTATAAGCAGAAGTAATTTTGTGCTAAGTGCCCCAGCCCCCAGAAAGCAGGATGAGTAAGTGATCTTTCTCTGGGGGTAACATCTACTTGTGACCCAATAGAAGAATAGTCTGTATTTCCCAGTCTGATCTTCCCAAAAGGGTGGGAAGGAGGTGCAGAAATAGAGTTACACTGTATAGTGCAGAAAATAGAAACCAAAATCTTCCCTTTGTCCAATATGGAAGCCATTCATATTTTTTTTCAGTTCTAAAAACAGAAGGTTTTCCCACACACGAAATATTTTCTTCAAAAATAATAAGGTCTCAAGAGATAACAAAAGAATATGCTGCCCTTTTTTATTTTGCCATGTAGGTTTCAAAGTGAGTGTGTGAATTTCAGTGTTTCCCCACACCATAAAATACTTTGTGTCCCCATATCCCCTTAAGATTTAGGACCCTATTTCAAATTGTTAAATTGCTTGGGAAGGTGATATCACATACAGAAACTTTAATTCTTTTTAGAATGAAGAAAGGGAACTAGTGTATTTAATTTTGGAATCATTTTTTAGTGAGAGCAACAAGGTTTCTATTGACCCAGTAGGTTCTTGTCATATCTAATTTACTGATCCAGAGTTTTGTAAAAGCAAACATATATAAATATATAAGCTTCATCTATAATTGGGAAGCATAGATAAAAATAATTTGACATTGAAATTTACTCTTAAGAAGTAGTGCACTTCATCGCAATCAATTTTTCATTATGTTGTTGAGATCAATAGCTACAAATAAGATATAAAAACAGTATTATTGATGTGGCACATGTCAGTATAAAATGCGCAATTTTCTGTAGCATTTCAGTGGAGGAAAATTGTATTATACCATTTCCAACATTATACATATTGGTCTGTAGAGAGTGCTTATTAAAATCAATGTACAGTAAACTACACTCAGGGATATTTCACAAAACAGAGAAAGGTCAGAGAATTTATGAAGGTTTCAAAAAAGACAAAATCACCTTGGTGTGTAAGTATTATTCTAAATGCCTCTTTGGTAAGGGGACCATCCAACTTTTAGGATTAGGAAAGGAATGCATGGTCTCTGATTTCTTGGCCAGACTACCAGCCTAGACTAAGCTGCTGGGGATTCTGGCTCTACTTGAGGGTAATGCTGTTGCCTGAAAACAGTGACTCAGGTCAGACAGAGCGTGATAAACTGCCACCTCTGAATACCCTGAGGTATTGGTGAAACAGTGCAGCAGTACACCCACCTCAGATTGCAGCCTTGCTATCACTCCTGAGCTAAAACAAGGGTCTTGAAAATGGCCTAGAGATACAATGGTAAAGTGCATGGGATAGGGGAGCGCTGACTCAGCTCAGGACAGGTCATTGTAGTGGAACAACACACATGAAATCACAATCAAGGACAGACAGAACATCTACTGCCTATGGCTCTCTTTAACCCAAACCTTAATCCTTTTCTCTTGGAGAATGAAAAGAACTTTGGAAAAGATGGGTGAATCTTTTCAAATAAGTTGATTATGGAAGAGGGGTTGGGAAATATGGAATTATTATTGGCAGATGAACCATAGAGGTTTTGAAAGGTAAGGTAGAGAAGGAATAATAAAATACATAGCAGAACGTTTGACCTCAGATAAAATTATGAAGAATCATTTCTGTGTAGGCAAATCATGTAAAGAACACAACTTTCACATGTACAGTTCCAGTGAAAATACTCTTTAGGATTTAAATGTTTTGGAGAAACAGTCGTGTTCAGCTTTGTTACTTCTTTACCATCTTTCCCCTCTCTCAGACATATTCCAGAGTACACAACAAATATTATGCTGAACAATTAATGAACAGCTTTAGCATTCACTGAATCAACAAATTTTGTAGTAAATAAGTCAACTGCTTTTCTCTGGCAGTTCACCATGTTATAACCATAATTGTGTTGACTTAACAGATATAATACTTGATGACATTGTAAATACAATTTTGTTTCTTTTTCTAATAGACTGTTTTGTACAGATATTGGAAAGAAGGATACTACAAAACAGAGCAACTGAGAAAAAAAGAAACTGTTAAAAATGGATCATTTTGTTAGACCTCACTAATTTCCCCAACATATTCCTCAAGAGAAGATAAATTAAGCACCGAATGTGTGGGTAAAGACAACAGTTCTTTGTAGAGATGAAGATGTTATGATTTATGAACAGGTTGTCCATATGTCTATTTCCTTCCACTTCTAGTGTCTCACGGCTGATACCAAATATCTCTCTTATTTTCCATTCAGTGCAAATAAAGAGAAAGGACTAATTATTTGGGTGATCAGTATGAACTCTTCTGTACTGCTGTCAATATTGAGTACTGCATGCCCTGTGAACCTTGCAGTTCATTATTTCTGTAGAATCTCCTGTGTCTTCTTGTGAAATTCTGATATAAAATGAGGTTAAACTGTTCAGTGACAACACACACTAGTAACCATAAGAAAAGCATACCTCAGTTCAACTTGAGCAATAGCTGGGCCCCAGTTTAGCCTTAAAAGAAAATCTGAAGGAGATGGCATATAATATGGGGCCCTATTATTAAAATTGTTACAAACATTTTTAGAAATGTCACTGTGACGACCAATTTAGATAAACTGGATAAATATTTGTTAGGCATTACAAAACCATCATTATCATAACAGTGGTAAACAGCATCATTTTAATGCACTAGAAAATGTTGCCTTGTACATTGATTGAAGAACTAACAAGAACATTTGAAACAAAGCACAGATCAACATCACAGTGATTTTCTTTAAAAGTGTGATGATTTGTTTAGATGTGCCACTGTGAATGTTAAAAAGCTGCTCAGAACAGTTGAACATAAACTTTACTACCACTGTGCAATAGCTTTACCTGCTAAAGTGGTAGAATTTATAAATTCTCAGCCTACACACAGCATGAGAACTGAATGTTCAACTACCTCCTATCCCTCCATCCCTGCCTGCTTTCAAGGCTTGTTTAGAGTCCCTTCCTTCTTCCAGAGTTCAGTCTTCTCACTATTGTTTTCATGACACCTCTCCTTTTAAATTTTTTTATTGTCTTCTCATGTATCTTTTTGCCAAAGATTTTGGATCTTGTATTCTCTCTCAAATCCTTTGCTTCTAATAATTTTGCATGCTTTCTTTCCCCTACTATTTGCTTCTGTCATTTTGTGGTAGTTTGCAGTGTTTATTCTCAACATGAGAACACCAAATCTAGAAAAACGAGGAACTCTAGGTGCATGATTAGAGGTCGGGGTGGCATTGCCATAGTTCATAAGGTTAAAATGAATGGTTGAAAACTGTGGGATCATTAGAGTCAATGAGAACTTTGCCATAGTTTTCAGTAAGACTATGATTTCACTTGGTATGATAACCAGTTTGACTTCAGTCAAGATCCTTGAAGTCTAGATCACAAATATGTCATTTTCTCTCATACCATATGCTAAACATCTAAATATCTCAGCATAATCAGATTTATGAAGTAGAAGCTTAACCTAAGGTTCCACCACTTACACCTTTCAGGATGCTTTCTTAATGACCTCTAACACAGGACATATAGGGAAATTGTTTCCAAGTAACAGTTAATCAAATAAGTGTATCATTATTTTACTTAAGTGAAACAGAGGTAATGTTTTGTACTTAGCCAGATACTCTTTACGCATTGTTTTTTATTCTAAGATAATTGGATCTGAATTTTTCTGCATTTCTTGAAAGTGTCTTGAGAAGTTTTCTTTATTTTTATAAATTTAAGTTTCTTATTAAGAGATGACCTTACTGTCAGAGCTCAACTGCATAAAGCAACAAGTCTCATGGAAAAGCCTTTAAATAAATAACATTTTGTTTTCTTTCAGTTCCAGAAGGCTCTTCATATTCAAATGTTTCCAATAAATTATACAAAATAATAGTATTGAGATTAGCTGCAAACCCAAAATTATAATTTTCTGTAAAACCCCTTTTTCAGCTCATTTCTCTTTTATTACAACAAGATATTTGGAAAATTCATTTGCTGCAGCCAAAATTAAATTCTCAATTTGATTCACAATTCTTACTTTCGGGGGAATTCCAAGAAAATCTGCTTTCAAGATATGACTAGAGGGAAGGAGCAGTTCTGCATAGGAAGCACTATGTGTAAGTAGATCTACATTAAACTTCTCAGTACTTGCTGAATATTTTCCTTTCATGAGAGTCAATATCATTTTTCATAATTGTGACAAACTTATGAACCATTGCAGATAACTGAAATTTCATTTTTCAGTGCCTACATGGACCTAAAAGTTTCTACCAGATCTGCCTAGCAACAAAAGCACACAGTTATGATTTTGTTTATAATACATCAAACTACCCTTTGTAGTGTGATGTATTATATGATGTGTTATTGTGATGACACAATTGCAAATTCTAACACCTGTAGAATATAATATATATTTTTCTCTAAGTGATTATTCACAAAGTGTAGCAAGAATTTCCTTTATGAAATGGATGCACCACCTCCTATGTGGAACTTCTAAACTTACTTTTTCAGAAAGACCCTTTTCTGTTGAAGTCAAAGCAAAGAAAAAGGGAAAAAAAAATCTTTTTATTTGAAAATATGGGACTAATAATACAAAGCAATGTGCAGATATAAGAAATAAAATTGAAGTTGTTTACAGTAGAGCCAAGTTCCAAGAAAATGTGTTTCATTGCAATAGAAGAAAACTAGAAGAGTGCAATTTTTTATTTACACATAGATCACACAGTCTTTAAAAAAGTTACGCATTAAAAACACATTTTTTAAATGCCAATGACTTATTTTCCTTTGCCATTTGACATGATTAGCTATAATGCATTTGCAGATTGCCTCTGAATGGCAGAAATCTGCTGACCCTTGGGGTAAACAGAACAGCCATTACTCTAAGATGTAATGATCCAAACCATAACTAGGTTTATTCCACGATTTCTATTAGAGCAGACTCTGTGTATTTCGTTCCTTCTCAACACACTAAAACTGCACCTGTTTAATTATGCTACTGAATGGATGACATTTCACTGTTTAACACTTTAGTCTACTTAGGACAGAGTCTGTGTGAGATGTTCAGAGCCCTTTCAAGCCAGACTGACAATTGTTGTTCTGGACCTGATCAAAGGATGGCAACTCAGAGGAGTTGCATCAATTTCACTGAGATAGCTTTAACCAACATAAGTCTAATGTTATCATTTTTATGACCAGGCAAAATATAGATATAAATGTATTTTACTCCTCCCTTCTTTTGCTTCTGTCTTACATGCTTCAGGCTGACTGAAAAACACCTAAGCAGAGGCACAGAGATCTGTTCACTGGTCATGTTCCATTTCATGATTTCAAAAGTCTTCCTGTTTATTCCTGCCCAAAACTAGGGGAGGTTGTCTCCTCCTTGCACTTCATTCTAATCTTTACTTCCCTGGAGTAAAACAAGAGTAATTCTATTAAAGCAAATGGAATTCAGTTAAAAGCTCACTTTATTTCAAATCTTTGGGACTTCATCAAGCTGTGCCTACCCCTTCATGTCAGGAGTTGAGAGCCAAGGTTTAATTCTACCATAACTCTTTCCTCATTATCAGAAACAGTTTCAAGTCTCAGGCTCAAGAGGAGGGTTAGTTTAATGGCATGGCCATTAATGAACTTCAGCTCTTGTACTTGGTCATACACCACATAGTCAATAGATTTTAATGTTCCTCTGGACAACATGGGAGAGAGAGCCTATTTTATGACTCCAAGAAAATCCAGACTGAAGGATCTGTGCCATGGTGCGAGCACGGGGAGATTCATGCCAATGCATAGCAAGTATAAATCCATTCAGTTGAGAGGAAACATTCTGTTCAGCAGAAAAGGGCTTGTGGGCACATGCTTTACATCTCAGGACTTCTGCTCTGTATTCATCAAACACAGCCTAAGACTGGTCCCAAAGTTCAACTTTAAATATTAGGCACCAAACACTGGTTTTGTTTACACCAGTGTAAATGTGAGCACTTTGGTGGTCTCAGCTGTGTAACAGCAGAATCAGTGCTGCAGTAAAGTGGAACAGCACTTACCAGAATGGAGCAACTTCCCCCAGCATTTCAGCAGCAACTGCTCTAAAATCACATGTAGAGTTATACCAGTCTAAAGACACAGAAGGAAAAGCATAATCATCCCCTTATTGCTCATAATAATTTTCAAATGCATTCCTAAACTTTGTGTAGGGTCTCTCAATGCCAGTATAGCTTGTCAACAACATTTTGGGGCATATGTGACAACAAATGTTTAAACAGGTCTTTCCATTCAACAGAGGCATTAAAAAACAGTATGTCCTTTCGAAAATTCTCTCCTGTACTTTCAATCCAAGAATCTTAATTCTCCTTTCAAAGCAGGGTAAATCAGAACAACTCAGCTGATGTCAAAGAAGTTACATTGGGGGGTAAATCTCGCATAATCTATCACACAAATCAAATTCAGAGCATCTCTCTATACTTTCCCATGTATTCTGCATTATTATTTGCTATGTCTGTTGGAAAGAAAATGAAAATCCTTATAAACCCCAAGACAGAGTGCATTTTCAGCTTAAAAATGCAGTTTCAAAAAGATATTTAACCTTTTTTTTTTTTTTTGAAAGCAATTAAAATATCGGGTGGAATATTTATGACTCAATTATTAAACATTTAAAATATTGAAAAAGCTTAGAAATTATATCTTTGCTTTAAACACTAAATATGGCTATGTCAGAAAATACCTGCAGTCTCTATAGATTCCTGACAGGATTTGTTTTTCACTTTTGCTGAAAAAAGCTATTCTTTGTAAAATATTCCCACACATGCCTAAGTTTATTTCTCAAAGCAATACCACAAAGGATATGACCTCTTTACTCCTAGTAACCTTTCATGGTGCTGAATTGACTTGGACATTGGTGCCAGTCAACACAGCTTGATTTGCTATGGTAAGAATAAGATTATATCTAACAGACTATGTCATTTCCAGGTTCAATAGGCACAGATTTAAAACTAGTCCTCTCTTTGACCCTCTGGATTCTCTTGAACTATTGCACCTTCTTTGACAATGTTTGTGAATGAATGAATTCATGATGACTCAAGGTTATTTTAATGATAATGGCAACGCGCTCACAAAGGAAAAAGGAAAAGGCTAGTAGTACTGGCACTAGTGCTTCTTCACCACAGCCGACTTCCTTTTTGACAGACTGACTGTGGAGTGAATTCCTGTTTATGGTCAAAGGCTGAAAGCTGTTGTGTGTCTGCAGCAGCGCCGCTGCTACTGATCTGTGAACATGACATGCCTGATAATATTGCATTGCCATGGCAACAACAAACACGGGGCAAAATTCTATTAGCTGGAGTGAGTCACTGAGTCAAACAGATAATGTGATGGGCCTGGCCAACTGCCCAACAAAGGCTTATGTGAAAGTTGTGATGAATTAACTTTGCCTTGTTATGTCTGTTTTTTGTATAAATTCTCTTCTCGTTACTTATTAAGTCCTCATATTTCTGGTGGTTGCTCAAAATATATATATCGCAGGGAAATACTTCAGCAGCAATTAGCCAGTCTGATGCCTAATATAGGGCTTACACCGCTTTGTTTAAGAGGTGCTTTTTTCTTTTCTTCCTTTTTCCTAATTTCCCTGCAGGTGATTTATGTGGAAAGACAAATACATTGTTTCTCAAAAAAACTCAAAACCAACAGTCCCCTCCAAACTATTTGATGGTGTCTGAGAGGTAGGTGTGGCTTGGCACAGTGCAGCATTTGCTTATATATTCATGCAAGATTCCCTCTGAGATGTTCCATGGTGCTGTTCTCTAGTCTGTATGAGCAAGTAAAAAACCTGCATTGGGCATCATCTGGACCTCAGCTCCAGCATTTTAGATCACTGCTAGTTCATTAACTGTAACTGAAATGAGGGGAGACTGATAATATTCTTTTTCATGACCACAAAAGTCAAAAGCAGTGCCTCTGACTCACAATCATTTCAGAGGAACAATTAATAACCAGCAGTAATGCAGGTATATGCCTATGGATATTCACCATCCCTTCTGATGTTCATATATCCAAGCCAACAGAGTCAAGATATAGCTGCCAGCCACCAAAAGGGAAGCTTTAACCAGAAAATGGGTGACTGGCCTTGCCTTCTAATCACATTCCCGTCAAAACCCTTTCTGTGGAGAAGTTCCCATATGAAAGGGCAAAAGGTCGAAGCAGACCCTAAGGTCACAAAGAAAATCAATATATGAGACCAAAAGACAGCAGGGGGCACTAAGTACTTGCAGCCCTTCACTCCTGGAAGGGAAATCCCAAATAAAAGGCTCAAAAATATGGAGCTTTAGTGCTTCAGCACCAGGTTTGGGCATGAGAGCTTGAAATTGTGGTACACATGGAGTAGCGTTGTGACCCAAAATGAAAAAATGTCCACTGAAACTAAGAATACATTAGTTTTCATGTTCAAGGGCCAGGTTTTCATCTCCTGGGTGCCAAAAAAAATGTCTGCAGAAAAGAATAAAAGCAAACATCTTTAAATCATCATCCTGAGTTTGGTGTGTTTAGGGTCTGGGGCAATCTCCCATCACTTCTATGACACACACAATCACAAATACACCGTGAAGTCAGAATATAAGAGTCCCAACATCTGGAGGACATGAACATGGAAGATAATATATTTACCCAAATTCTCATTCTCTCTCTTTTTGTTCTGCATCCTAGAGATCACGATTCAGGTCACGCTGACAGGGTTGTCATGAGGCACAGTCAAGGCTGCCACAAAGCTTCTCATGCAGAGAGGCTCTCAAGATCATATGGAGAGCTGTGAGAAAGTTAAAGCAGACATGGACACAGTTACACATATCCTGAGCTTTCTAGAATCAAGCCTGGTCTGCTGGCTTATCCATTTTGTGCTGCTCCCCACTTCCCAAAAAAGTTTGCCTGGTGAAAACCAACATTGCTTTATTGACAAAATGGTGAAATCTACACAGTCAAGGTTACATTCAGTACACAGATAGGATGATTTTTTTTTCTGGTTTTAGACTACAAAAGGGTCTGAATTGTACCTGTGGGACACTTAGCTGAAGTTTTCAGCTTTAATTGTCATTGTGCCCTGATCTATTTGTGAATTTTATGGCAAAAACCAAAGAGACTACACCATTTTTTCACCGTTCTTACCAAAGACTAGTGGCACTCAGGGCATAATTGTTTGACCTAGAGCCTGCCTTCAGGAAAAAATATTCAATGTTGATTTGAAAACTTAGCTTGACAGAAAATGCATGACTACCCTAAGCAAGCTCTTTAATTACTCTCAAAATCGGCACTTCTCAGTACTCTGAAGTTCCTTCTATAACAGTGCCACTCCCCAAGCACTGCAATTTAAAATAGCCATTTTATCTGACCTGTTGAATAATTTGCTTGAAAGTGTCCTTTCTGCCTTATGGCTCAGAGTCTGAGAAATATATCACAGCTATTTCACAAACATAGATTACATTAAATTATAACTATTTTTTTTATTAAAAACAACTCTATAGCTTCAACTTCACTCCAAGCTGTTAGATAATGATCTTATCTCAGTCAGAAACGTGCTGAAATAAAGTAGTCAGAGAAGAGTTTGCTTGAACTGCTCCTTCTTCCTCTAGGCTGAGAGATACATGCATAAAAAGGAAAGTTCTAGCAATTCTAATAGCGCCTCTCTCCCTTCCATCCCCACCTGCAGGCTCAACCAGGGAATTTACAAGTCATCCTAAAAACGTGTCTTCCTGGGTTAAAAGCGCCCCAGCAGAGGTAAGTTAATGACTGAGACCTTGATCATTCTATCCAGAGACTTACAACGGCATTAGATAGGGTTCTGAAATGTGGTGGGGTTTTCTTATTTTCTTAAATATAATTAATACATGTTTCACATGTCTTAAATATTGGTTTAGCTAGTCCTTTATTTTGCTTAGTTGTTCATTCACAGAAGCTACAGCTCCACTGGAACAAGAGGCTAAGTGTTCAGTGCTTTTGGCAGATCCCATTAATTAACTGTGGAGACTGTTTTTAATCCTGAATTCTCTGCTTGCCTCTGCTGCCATCCTGGTCCTGCTCTTGTGAAAGCATTGCCGACATTTAACTAAGTTGATACAGCAAAGACAGCTTCCATTACCCTCCTAGGAAGCTACAGCTCCCAGACAGTAGTATGGTTACTTGGATGGAAAACCTATTGGGTTACCTTACCTTAGCAATAGATAAGCTATTGAGTATATTTAAAGGTACTTTTTTTCCTCTAAAAAATATAATCCTGATTTTGAAACAAACAAACAAGCAAGCAAGCAAACTTTTTAGAAAATTTGAGCTAGTTCCCTCTAAAAATAATCATCCAATGAAAACAAACCCATAGCCACAGTATCAGACTATTTTGTAATCCATAAATGATTGTCAGACTTCAGGATATAAGAGGCAAGTAGATGCAGGTAGCCTACATTACTCAGAAGTAACCAGAGATACTTCTGTCACGGAATCACCATCACACCTCTTTTTATTGTTGAAATGAGCAATTACCAATCCCTCACGTTTACACAGGGAAATTAGGGTTTCTCCTTTCCAAAACCAGACTAGAAACAACCTGGGTTGGTTTTTTTGTTTTGGTTTGGTTTGGGGGATTTTTTTGTTTGTTTTGTTTTTGGTTTTGTGGGGGTTTTGGGGTTTTTTGTTTGTTTTGGGGTTTGGTTTTTTTAAAATTTTATTTTGATAGTTTTGTTGTTGTTTTTCATGTAGCTATTAGTTATTCAAACATGCTGAGTGTGAATCAGCTTCAACCTTGAGCTCTTTTTGTTCTCTGTTTTCTTTTGGGTCTACTTAGACAAGACAGCTGGGATTGACTTTAGGAAAGGTAATAAAATGTGTCACTTTTCCTCCACAGAAAAGTTTATATTTTGCAGGAGCAAGATCACTGTGCACCACACCTGGAGGGACTGGGACAGGAATCCATCAGTTTTTTGAAAGCTATTTTTTTTTGTGAGATATTCATGGTAAGGGGGAGAGAGGTAACGTCACAAATGTATCCCTTTTTTATGCACATAATTGGAGACACTTCACTGTTGAAGTGCATATATGTATAAACAAGATGGATTGCAAAGTTACTGTCAGACAAAGCTACAAGACACACAACCAAGCAGAATGGAATCATAGAATCATAGATTCATAAAAGCACTTAGGTTGGAAAAGACTTCTAAGACCTCAAGTCCAACTGTTTAACCCAGAACTGCCAAGTCCACCACTAAACCATGACCCTAAGCACCCCAGTTACTGGTCTTAGAAAAAGTTCCAGGGATGGTGACTCCACCACTTCCCTGGGAAACCTGTTCCAGTGTTTGACAACCCTTCCAATGAAGAAATTATTTCTAACGTCCTATCTAAACCTCTCCTACAACCCTCAAGTTGCATGAGGAAGAAGGGGGAGAGCATGCCTTCCTTACAGATCCTTTTCCAAGTGTTTCACCAGACCTGTGATGCCAGGAAGGGGAGCAGCAACTGCCTCTCCTGCTGATGGTGTCGTCACTGCATTGTCCAGTGTCACCCGGGGATGCTCCAGCAAATTAATGGTCTCCAAAACAAAGGTGCAGTGACCTAGTGCTGGTTCAGCTCTTAGTCCTGTTGTGGAAGAGCATTATCACCCTCTCCATTTATTGGCCACAGGTGAGTCACTGCGCCTGGCTTCTTTCAACCATGGCTAGCAAGTGCAAAGCTGAATGCCTGCCTTCTCCATGTGCCTGTGGCTGCATTTTGTCATGTGCAGCCACCCACCCAGGGGTGAAGGAAGCCAGAAGGTCAGCTCTGAATAACAGCCTCAAAGAGTTTAAATAAGCTAAGTATCCTCAAATATTTAGTGAGTATTTGGCCCAATTTCAATTGAAACACCCTCATTTTTACTTCTCAAATGGCTTTTTGTTTGTTTTTATAATTTTTCATCTTTGCTCTTGGAATCTAACTCAGAAGAAGACTCATGAAAAGAAGTGAAAAAGCTGTACTTAAAATATCCAACCTCACAAAAAATTATAGGAAATGAAATTTTCATATACAAAGTTTGCAGTCTTGCCTGAGTTGGTATGTTAGAGCAGTTTTGAATAAGCTTCTGAATGCCTGAGACTTATTTGAACACGATGTGAATGCTAAACTACATGCAGTTTGCCCATCAGTAGGTGAGAAGGATCTGAAAGAGAATAATACAAAGCATAATTAAGAAACAAAAAGTTTCTGTTAATCAGTTTGCCTTCCCCTCACCCCAGGTTACATTTTCCCTAGCTGTTAATTAAGCTCTGCTAAAGTTACTAATCTTTATGAACTTTTGGTAGTAGGGAAGCATAAGGTTACTGCTTATAGTTTTTCATGTATACTCTCTGAATACACTCAGACAAGTTCATTCCTTCTGATCCTTTTCTGCTTCTTGTTTGGATGCACACACATCACTGGAAATTAATTATGCTGGGAGATAGCAAAATATTGGGCTGAAGTACATTAGTTTGGTATGTTATATGGGATGTCAACAAATCAGATTTACATGCAGCAAAATATGCCTGGAGCAATGTTTTAATATACTTCTTTTTTCTAAATTTCACAAATTGTATGCTTTCCATTTTTTAATTAATAAATTATCAGGGATGCTCATGAAAGTCAGGGAGTAATAGCATTGCCTAAAACTAGACACAGCGTTGATTAGACAGAGCTCCTATTTCTCATGCAAGTCTGTCAGACAAGGTACCTGTTCTGAAGGAGCCTGCCCCCATTAACCCACTTAGGAGTTGTGCTGGGGCACACACATGGCAGAGCCCAACTGCAACAGATTATGCAACCCTGCAGTGTATTTTAAACAGCTGATGTGGGCCAGAAATTGTCTTTTCTTTGTCAGTTCTGTCCCTCTCCCTTAGGATCCTGATTTGTGCCTGGGACTTCTATGTGACACCAGAGCTAGAGCAACAAAAGAAGCAATCAAAGTTGTATAATTTAAGCTGTGTTCTGACCCAGTTCTCAGAGATAAACTTTTATCACACTAAACCCCAGTGCCAGCCCAATTTCAGAAAATTCCCATCTTCTCTATTTTTAGCTTAAATATAGTTAGAATGATGAAGTTATTTTAAATTAAATACATTTGGAATATATAAATACAGCAAAGAAGGCACTGCACCCAGAATAGCTTTACCATGCAAAGTCACATTTTCATTTTAATGAAAAAATAACATTAAATAGATATGAATATTTGCCTCTTGGGAGATGAGAACAATATAGTAACAACATTTTATTATTCTAGTGGTAGCAAAAGGAGATTTCATCCTTGGCTGTCTGGTGTGGTGTTTATTCTGACATCTTCAGCAAATGTAGAAGATCATGAGATGTTTACAGATGCAGCAATCTGGAAAGTCAAGTCACTGTCATTTGTCCAATGCTAGATTTTATTTTTTTTTTTGACACAAAGGATCATGAAGAGGATTCAGTATTACATCTAGATAAGAAATAAGGCAGCGGTGCAATTTTTCATGTTCCCAAGAAGTCACGCTACAGAGATTAGAGAAATTCATCCAGTGTAGTACTCAACTCTCTAATCCAATCTGGTAAAACAATCTTTAAGTTACAAAATGATCAAAATTTGTGCCAATTACACACCCAGATTTTTTTAATGACCTTAAGGGAACCTGATTTTCAGAAAAGATTGAACAATTAATTTTGAAATAACTGAAACTAAATAGGTAGTTAGAATGAGTTGATAGAATAGGTTTGAAGGCCAATAGGGGTGTTCTGGTTTCTACCTGTTTTAGCAGAAGACTCAGCAGTGGTAGGTGACAGGAAGATCATTGTATGGAAAATAAACATTAAGGTCAGAAGTATACCACATTAATTAGAAACATGGAAACTATGCAAGTGTTTTGCATAAAAGGGATCTGAAAACCTGGACCTAGATGACATTTTTGTCTGACAAGCACAATTAAATTTTTGTAGTAGTAATAGTATTAATTATGTATCCAACCACACTGAGAAAAATACTTTTTATATAGTGTACAAATGTTGATTTATCTTAAAAATAAATAAAATGGAAATTTTGATCAAGACGTGGAATACATTAAGTCAAGATGTCTCTTGTAACAGCTGATGATATTTTATGTACCTACTCATAAAAATGTTACAGATATCTAAAAAATAAATATATTAAATACAAATAGAATTTAGTATGAAAGGCAATTTTAAATATTTGATGATATAATTAAGAATTGTTAATGTTCTTTATTTTCAGATTAAAAATTCATAGGGATGTTCATCCTTTTCATCTTTATTAGACAATGTGTTAGTCATAATTATTTGTTTCATATATTATAAACATTTCATGAATAAAAACTATTTAAAATAATAATAAAAAACACTTTTCTTTAATTGTAATGACTGCAGTGTATGCAATTATATTGTATGCAGTTACAATGAACATTCAACCATTATTTCTCCTGCATCTTCTTTACTTGAGAAAGACAGACATACACTTTCCATTTTTAAAAATCTAAATAACATCCCTGAATTTTCTCAAAATGAAAAAGGAAAAGAGTTCATATTGAGTTCTTTGAGTTCGTATTTGGGAAAAAAGCTGGTTTTCCCTGGGATAACTTTATTTCTCTATTATCAAGGTACTTTGGAAAAGTGCTCCAAGAGCACTTAGCACTATTTGAGGAAATAAGCTTCTTCTCAAGGAACATGGTGACTGAGAGGGCCCTTGCTGCCCAGATGAGCCTGGTCAAGGCTTGAAGAGTTTTATACACAGTATCAATGACATTTGCATCCTAGAATCTGTAAGGAGATGACTGGCAGCAACTTGGTTAGGCTGAAGAGAAAGCATATCTGAAATCAGGCAATGTTCTGCCACGTCCAGACCGTCCCTAGTATTGGGGATATCCTATATATCCCCAGTCCCCACCGACTTTCTACCAGTGACATAAATTAATGCAAACCAGGGGCTGGGGGTAGGAGGTGACCTTCCTGTGTCCTCCCTTTCCATTGAACTGTAGTTGAGAAATTTAAAATGCACAGTGAGGTACCTTGTATCCCTAATTTTTCTCATTCTTTTTAAAAGCATAAATTTTATATTTATTTATATTATATAAAATTACTTTATTCTTTTATGAGTAAAAGCTACAACACATATTCCCTAAGCTGAACACTACCACTTTCTTAAGGTAAGAGATGATATGTATAAAAATTCTTTCCATTCGTCATCAAAAACTTTTAAATTTTTTCCTCTCTCCCCCAAAAGATGTATCAGCCTCTCCTGTTTCTCATTTGGCATAACTTTTTATACTAAAGATTCCTTGAGAGCTCTGAAGGCAGTCCTGCCTTGCTTACTCTGGTAGCTCTGGTAAATGTTTAGGCAAAAACAACGGAATAGCCCTGCATCATCATGAAAATTAACTATTAGTTATAAGCTTTCCCAGCTCTTCACAGAAAAGGGGGCATTCTTCTCCTTGGATGACCCTAGAAGAAGCTGGACTTGGAGGACAATCACACTGGCACAAACAGGAGGAGGTTGAATGAGCCTTTCTCCCAGTCCCATGTTAGTGTATAGAAAAGAGAGGCAAAAGGGTTGTGGGCTTCCTTCCAGAGGTGTTGCAACAAGTCTCCAATGAATGGAAAATCTGGAAGCAATTTTCAAGACAAGATCTGGTTGGGGTAAATATCTCCAAGGAAAGCAAAGCACGAATAAGAGTTAAAGCAAGGGGAGAAAACAAAACAGTGAAGACCAATATATGAATTTTAATTACAAAGTCACTTTTAAAAATACTTTCCTCACTTTCATGGCTTCTTTTTCCTCAGGGTCTTTCTATTCTTTTTTATTCATATTTTCACTTTTGGACTGTGGGTCAATGAAAGAAAGGTAAGGATAGGAAACTGAAAAAGACAAAAGTACACAAGAAATAGGAAAAGAAGGAGGGGGAAAAAACATGATTTTGTTGTTCAGAAAAGCAGAAAAATTTTTAAAAAATTTAATATTTTCAAATAAAATTTTAATAACATTTTTGAACTTTTTCTCCTCTCAAAAAAATTTCATTATTTGTAATGATTTTTTTCCGTTCTTCAAAACAGAGACCTTTTAGATTTTTCTTGTTGGAGCAGAAAGGCCATGGCCTTAAGTATAAAAATATTCCTTCTAAATCTTTCTGTCTTCCCTCTGCCAAAATCAGAGCTCAAGCATTACCTTCTCAGAACTTGGTTTGATTTAGACAGTGCACATGTATTCTTCACTGATTTGGACAAGTCATCATCTTCACTAACACAGATTTTGAAGTCCACAGTAAGGCATCTAGGCTTCATTCATAGCCACAAAAAAAAAAAACAAAAAAAAACCCAAAAAAACAAAACAAAAAAAAAAACCAAAAAAAAAACCCAACAAACCTTTATAGGAAAACTAGTCTCATTCTAAAATCAGTGTATGAAAGATGCTGGTTGAATTCTTCCCTACAACTTTAAAGGGAGCCTAGGATGATTTTCCAAAGTTTATGTGTCCATCTTTTAGTCATCTAAAGTTAGGCAAGATGACACCCACTCATAACTTCTCTCAGTTTCCCAGTCTGTACAAAAAGAGATCGTATTTCCCTGCTTGCCTGGGATGGTAGATACATAAGTTAAGCAAAGTTTGCAAAGCAGGCTGCATTTGCTGGACAAAGGAGTTATATAAACATAAAGTATGACAGACTGATTGAATAAGATAAGATTAGATACTTTTTGGCATGCCAAAATAGTATGGATACCAGACTATATTATCTGAAAAATTCCAAATACGGAAGTCAAAGAGGTTTGGGCTGAGTTGAGCCACATAAGGAGTTCCCATCGAAAGGACAGCAGGTTTAGTTATAACATTGTCACAACTCAAAGGAATTCCAAAAGTTTGCCCATTTTTATTATCACACTTAATTTTCTGGAGTTAGAGGTAAATGTGACAAAAATATGTGAGTTTTACTGCGTATGTATTCCTGAACTCATCATTATCTAAAGTTTTAGAAAATGCACAGAATTTCTTTCTGTAGACAGAGTATATAATTGTTCTCCTCATATTTTATCAGATTGGTTGTATGAAGGGAATGGCAATTTCAGCTGTGAAATGTAAATTTCACTTATGGAGCTGATGGTGCCTATAGGAAAATTAAATATGCATTGTATAAAGCCATATGTAATTCACAATTGTGTATATAAAATGATAGATGCAGTAAAAGGTCAGCAAACACAGAAGCATGCATGATATAAAAATACTATCAAAGTGATTAAAAAGAGAGTCAGTAGGAAAAAAAAAAGAAGAAATACCAAGGAAAACAATTCAAACACAAGGCCTAAAAATTTTGTAACATGTATATATATTTCTGGAGAAAACACTGCTCAAACAACCTTAGCCAACAGTCATTTCCACCTGGCAAATGGACACAGTGGAAGGAGACAAGCATTTGTGCAGCTCCTTCTTTCTGTTTTATGGCAAATATGAAATTATATCTGCACATGCCACCACCACCAGACTATTAAGTCTCTTTTCTCTCCAGTGACCTGAACCACAAATTTTATTTGGATCTGCGTATTGGACAAAGTCATCTCACTTGCAATACATCTAGAGATCAATATACAGGCATAGGGTGATTCTTCATGTATACATTGGGCATAAAGAAGAAACTAATAAATAATACACCTAAACCAAGGAAGCCTGCAAAAATGTTTAATTAAAGGTATAAATTAATTTTCCAGTACTTTTTGTATTTTTATTTGTCTTGGGTTTTTTTGATGGTTAATTTGAAGGTCTCTTGATATATTTGCACACGCTTTCACAAGGTGTGAGGACAAAACTTACACTAATTGCTTCCCAGTTGCATCCACAAATGTACCTCTGTATCCGTATTTTACAGTGTAAAGCAAATACACAAGCCTGGAGATGTTGCATCCTCCACCAACATCTAGGAGGGATTTGCAAGTCATCTTCTTCACTAAATTGTGTGTTTGGGAACACATTAGGTTTCCAAATATTTTTTCAATCTCTGACTGGGGGAGAGACTTTTGGAAACAGAGAAAGGTGAATGATAAGTATTAAACATCCTGTGCAAAACAATGAATGACACACTTCTATCCATCTGCTTATGAGCATGGTGGAGGAATCTTGAGATCTGTAAAGTTTTATTTGAATTAACTTTCTGTTGCCTGGATACTAATGTGAAATGTCTAGTATGAAACAGCAGATAAAGCAGAATAATTTCATGCATTTGCAAGTGGATATGTAAGTTATTTTTAATTATTATTGAACTATTATTGCTTGCTCTGCTCTGTTACAGATCCCTTGTTATTTCCTCTGTACTAAACAATGACAACACCTCACTACTGTTAGGTTAAAGAGATGAAAGAAGATTTTTTTCACTAAGATCAGGCTCCTAAATGCATTGTAATGAAAGATAAAATGTCCTCTAGCATCTGTATGATAATGCACATCCTGACTCCACAAGGAGAGCTGTGGAGGAGCACATTCAGAATAAGCTCAGGGAGCAGTACAAAAAACTGTTCATCATCCTCCAAAGATACTGTGAAAAGATTCCTAGCCAGTCAATTCCAGTCAGAGAGCTAAGGATAGAATCACAGAATCATAGAATCAATAGTATTGTTTGTGCTGGAAGGGACCTTAAAGATCACCTTGTTCCAAACCCCCTGCCATGGGCATGGGACACCTTTCACTGGATCAGGCTCCTCAAAGCCCCATCCAGCCTGTCTTGAACACTTTCAGAGATGGAGCATCCACAACTACTCTGGAAAGCCTATTGCAGTGTTTCACCACCCTTGTAGTAAAGAATTTCTGCCTCATAACCAATCCAAATCTAAACTCTTTCTGTTTGAAGACATTACCCCATGTCCTATCACTTCATGCACTTGTAAGAATTCTTCTCTAGCTTTCCTGTAGGCGCCCTTTAGGCACTGAAATGCTTCTGTAAGGTCTCTCCAGAGCCTACTGGTCTCCAGAATTAACAACCCCAGGCCCTTCCACCTGTTTTCATGGTAGAGATGCTCCAGCCCTCTGATCATCTTGGTGATCCCCCTCTGGACCTGCCGGAGCAGACACACATCCTTCTTATGTTGGAAGCCCCAGAGCTGGACACGGTGCTCCAGGTGGGGTCTCATGAGAGCAGAGCAGAGGGATGACATCCCCTCCCTCGCCCTGCTGGCCATGCTGTTTTGGTTGCAGCCCAGGACACAGTCGGCTTTCCGGGCTGCACATTGCCGGCTCTTATCAAGCTTCTTTCAACCACCACTCCCAAGTTTCTCTTCAGGGCTGCTCTCAATCCCTTCTTCACCCTGCCTGTATTTGTGTTTGGGATTGCCCCAACTCAGGTGCAGGACCTTGTGCTTGGCCTTGTTGAACTTCAGGAGGTTTATAGAGGCCCACCTCACATCTGTATGGGCTCCCTTCCCTCCGGCATGACAAACGCACCTCACAGCCTGATATCATTGGCAAATTTGCTGAAGGTGCACTCAGTACCAATGTCCGTGTTGCTGACAAAGATGTTAAACAGTGTTGGTCCCAATACTGACCCCTGAGGAATGTCATTTGTCACAGGTGTCCACTCAGCTGTTGACTGCAACTGAGTGTAATCATCCAATCAATTCTTTACTGAGGGCCTTGTGCATATTACAAGTGACTTTAGATGTGTCGATAGTAAACAAAACTGCTCTCTAAAATTTCTACTATTCATTATTACTACTGCCAGTCAATGATACCAATACCCTTGCAAAAAAAAAGTATACCGCTTCCACTTCACTCTTTGAAAAAGAACTTCCACTTTCTCACAAATTCCTATAAAGTACATTAAAAAAAAAAAGAAAATTGTGTTGGGAGGCAAGCACCTGATCAACTACAGAAGCAATGTCCGTATGTTCATACCAGATTTCTGCAAGCATACCAAGTCCTCTGTAACAAGACAATATTTCTCTCTACTTTATAAAAGAACACCAGCTCTTTATAAATCTGTATGGTCCACCATCACAGTGAAATATGTATATTTAATAGCAGCTGCACTGCACTGGTTTGGTCGGGAGATTTTACTAAGCTCCTGAGATCAAACTGAAGGACCTTATGCAGAGGATTATTACAAGTGACTGCAGCTACTATGATTTATGTCAGCTGACTTTTTGTCCATGTTGTTCTCTAGGCTCAAATGTTTCTTACCCTGTATTAGCTTAGGAAGTTTCTTTCATTCCTTCATTTTCAGGATACATTATTGTGCCAATTTTCCACACCATTGAAGATTACATTTGCCTGAAAAGATCACTACAATCTAGCACAGATTTTATATATGAGTTTTCAAATAACAATCTTCTTAGGAAAAGCATTTGATAAAAAAAGGAAAGACTTCGACTTTTTTTATGAATTACACATATTAACTTTGATCTGAAAGAAATGCTGTCTGTTCCACAGAATTTCCCAAGACCTTGAAATAAAAGGACTTATGTTCCTTTTGATACCACCTAACACAGTGGCATTTGGTTTTAATTGGAGCTTCTGGTTGTTACCACACTTATAAATTGATGATAAGAAGAGCTATAGCGCACAAAAGGTCTAAAAACAGTTTACAGTACAATACCATGTGAATTTTAGCAGACATCTGAGTAGAAAATACTTTGCAACTATCCAGACTCCATGGCCCTGTGACATTAAGGGCTATTGTCATTTCTAGGTGGAGAAGTTTGTCATTCATACGGTGAGCATTGTCAGTAAGCAGATTTTTCCACCCACCCATCTCCCTTGCTTACTTTGTAGTGTTAGCCCCCATAAGCTGTTGGTGGTGAATGAGACATGTTCATGTAGAGTTCCCTGCAGCAACCATTGCCAAAGAGCAGCTGAGAGACTTATAATGATTCACTTGTGCACGATAGCTCTAATTTCCTCTTTCTGTTTTCAGTCTCTCAACATTTTCATTTTCTGATATTCTAGTGCCAGGACTGCTTTGTTCCTTTTTTCCTAAGGAAACAGTCTTTGTTGCTTAATTGAGGTAGGAGAACAGGACAAAATTTATTCAGTATGTTTCCTTAGACCACTGTATGTGTATTTATATGTATAGAAAAATGTGTGTACATGTGTGTGTATATGTACACATGCATATAAATATATATGTGTGTATCTATCTCTCCTTCACTCCATATAGAGTAACAAATCCCAGCTTCTGCCACCCGCGCTACCCTCCAAAAGAGACAAGATTTAAAAACAACTTAGCTATCCAAATTTGCCTGAGGAGATTTTCTTCCCTCTCTCCCATTCTCTCCTTCCCCCAAATAACCCAAATATATGCCTTCTTGTACTACCTTCAAGTGCAGTAGCTCAGTGACAAAGTAAAACCTTTCCAGAGATTTCACTTAAAGGTTTTAAAGGTCTTTAACTCCATTAAATATAACATACTTGAGGAAAGTATAGCTTTACCTTAGAAGTCTCTCATTCTCTGGTGCTGCTTTTTCTGATTATGTTTCCCCAAAGCACAGTTTAAGGTGTAGTTTAAGATTATTTGAAGTATAATGTATACTTTATACAGTACATATAATTTTACTTACTTTTT
Source organism: Origma solitaria (assembly GCA_013397895.1). Lineage (NCBI taxonomy): Eukaryota > Metazoa > Chordata > Aves > Passeriformes > Acanthizidae > Origma > Origma solitaria. Next base: position 338,132 of record VZRL01003800.1, read on the forward strand.
CTTAAACTATACTTTGTGAGGGGTGTCAAGAGGGCAGAACTAAATCCCAAGACATTGTACAAGTGATTATCAACTGAGAGAGCTTCAAAAAGGTATTACTTCTTCTTATAATAAAAGGTGTTGGATCTTTTTCCCTGAGTATAACAGCAAGTCCTCGCTTGCATCAAAAGAAGATTGTGTTGCTCTGCAAAATACCTTAACTAACTCTTTCTAATGTAGTGGCAAACTCCCCTATTAAAAACCCAGCAAGCCTGCAGGTCAGATTTTTCTACTCTTTCAGACAAGTAATACATGGTCATGTTACTTTATTTCAGAAACTGGTCTGATCTCCCAGCCCTCCTTTTAAAATAGAAAAGGAGGCAGGCTTGTTTAAGCCCAGATCACACAGGAAGACTGTAAGGATCTGGTCCCAGTTTAGTATACATTCAGGCAGACCATCTATGAAAGATACCACTCTTGCTTTCTCACGGAGTCTGAAGGATGAGAGGCTGTCATTTCCATCCAAAATGAATGAAAATATCTGCAAGAAACTGAAAGAAGGAGAAACTGGTGAAATTTATCTCAAGCACATTACAAGTAACTCACATAAGCATGGCCCTTATAAAATAAAAAATTAAATCCATATCATGCCACACTATATTTCATCCAATAATTTTGTGTTCTAATTATCAAACAAATCACTGATTTTGTGCTGGTCACACATAATTTATGAACTGTATAGTATAACAGTTAATGGACTCAATAGTTAATTCCCCCTTGTATCTTCTCCAGAGGTATTCAAGTATTTCAGCTGAGATTTTAATTGATTTTCACAGTAGCCACTCGTTAATAGGATAATTTGTCAATACAATAATAAAACAATTGTTCCTTCAGTTTATCAGATAAGAAAGTTAAGGCTTGTTTCATTAATTGCAGGCAGCTGTAGGGTTTTCAGGATGAAAGATATAAATCTCAATGGCACTGTGGAAAACTAGGTCAGAGGGCAGGGGAAAATTAGTTAAGCATGATGGACCAACAGTGACCTGTACAGGTGTTCAGGCTCACTTTCTAGTCATCACTTCCTCTGTTCTTGTTTGGTTCTGGCAGAGCCCATAGGTCAACATGTGCATTCTCATGCCTGGTTTGAATTAAAAGCCAGTCTAGAGCAGCTCGCTCCCAAACTCCAGATAATGTTACCTATTAGAAGTAAAACATATCACAGTGTCTTTATGTTGTTGTGTATTTCCCAAGGAGCTTTGTTTACATCAGTAAGTGGCCCTTGATTCCTAAAATAAGAAACTTAACATTCAAATTATTTACAAAAATTGAAAGAGACTATTACAAAGGGATAAGTGTTATTCATGAAGTCTAGAAGACTGTAGTGAAATAAAATGCCTATTGAAAATCTGCCCAATGATACAAATGTGTTCATCTATCACATGCAACCACATCCTCCTTTTCCATCCCAACACTAACAATATAAGCTTTTTTTCTTCTATCAGATTTGAAAATAGTATTTCCCATCTCCCTTATTTTCAGCCTTGGATATTTTTCTCTGTACTGTACAACCTCTGTCTTGATGTTACTCTTCATTAAGTGAAAACTTGAAAGAGCACAAAAAGCTAGCTAAAAACTATTACTTTTTATCGTAATTAATTAACTTCAAACTCAAGTTTCCCAAAGAGAGAAAAGACTCTGGTGCGACACCATGCATTCTGTGTTATGTGAGCTTACAGTATTAATATGTCATGCTGAAAATACCAAAAACTGTTGTTTGATCTTGTTTGAAATCTTTCAGCTATATGAGACACAGCTCCAACAAGTAACTCAGCCTCCTACATAAGTAAAATAAAATAGTCACATTGCAGCAAGTAGGACAAGGGCAATCTTAGTAGAATGGGGGTTTCTGCAGTATAAGTAGTGGAGGTTTTACTTACAGAAATGTTGCAGAAAGGACAAGGAATAAGCTCACTTGTCTGCAGTGCATCTCGCATAGAGCTTTAAGAGATCAGTCATCACAGTTATGTGTGAGGTGCAGTTTGGTACCTTTGGAAGCACTTCAGCTCACTGAACAATTTTGGAAACCATACAAGCTGTGGTATTTAGGAGTGTAAGGAAGTGTGTGTATTCACCTACGCAGGTCTCCTGATCTACAGGAGAGGTGAGCCTGGCCATGGCTTTGCCTGCTAAATGGAAATTATTGACTGATGGATGTCTCTGTGTCTGCATTAGCAGAGACTTGGGACCAGCCGTTTTCACAATATGATTTTCTGGCTTACCATGGTGCACTTCCCTGTCTCCCTCCCACAGTTAACTTTTAGGCTTTGCAGTCCAATTTTTATATCTCTCATTTTGCAGCTTCCAAGTTGTAGACAACACTGTTTGTTGGCTGTATTTCTAATTTTTTCCTTATCAAGTTGGGAATTTCAGTCAAATTTCCCATCTCATTTTCTAAACATAGAGGTAATCAGAGACCATGAAAACCTCAAATAACTTTAACACAATTTGACAAAACTGCTTATTTTCAAATTCTCAAAATAAGGGCACAAGTACTGCAGGGTAGAGACAAGTAATTTTTTAAAACCCAGTTTCTGTGATGCTTAATGGTTCACATTTTAAGCAAACAGGCTCATCTTTGAGACTACTTTGTTCATGAAATACCAAGTAGTTTAAAACTGAAATTGTGCTTCACATTTTAAGAGAGGTTTAGTTACCTTACTGATTCATGGCAATGAAGTCAAGTTCTCAGTTGTTTGCTGGTGGGAGCTTTGTTTTAACTTCCTAAGTTATAACATTGCTCATTCTTAACCTACCATACAGAGCAGTTGATTCCAAACACCACTGAACAATTTTCCTTTAAAGTTAATTTGTCAATTCAATCTCATTACTCTCCTTACATAAAAGACATCGGGAAAATATAGTAATGTTCTTTGTTTGCTTTTTTGTACATCTAAGCGCTATAGATATTCATTAACTACTCCTTGCAAGGAGTGAAACATCTTTTCCAACTGGGAACTGGTGATACATTTTCTCACCGTGGAAATAAACATGCTATTTTCGTGTCAAACACTAACAGCAACACCACCAAATTAAATCTTACCTCGGTCCTGTATAAAGGAGGGATAGAGCAAGAAAATAAATAGACAAATAAAAAGGATATCCCTTTCATAATATGGTATAATTTGATGAAGGTGTTCTTATGTCACACAATTCCCAAAGAAAAGCTTATTTGCCAAATTTTCAAAATCAAAATTTAGCCACTTTTGTACAGTAAGTATAATAATAATTCAATGTAATAATAATTTTAAATATGTGTATATATAGAAAAAGGTGTGTCCAATATTGAGTCAGACCTTATAACTGCTTTAAAACAACACAGACATTTTGTCACTAGAACTATATGGATTTATGTCAAATGAAGAGCTGAACATTGAGAACAGATATATTGATAATAGGAAATGATTTTCAACTTCTGTTTTACTAAGAACAGAAGATTTCTGACAGCAGAATTAAATAATTGCTTTCATATGCCTTTAAATCTATCTGTCTATAAATGTGGAAAAATATTTATGCTGATTGAAATATTTTCTGAAGCCTTAGAAATCAGTTTATTTATTTTGCTTAATTTCTGAGTAAATCATATTTATTAGGCTAAAATATGAATGTTTCTTATATCTTTTATAATGAAAATTCTAATTGATTCTGGCATTTCTAGTAATGTGGTTTTGTGAAACTGTATCAAGAGCACTGTATTAGAAAAGCTCCTGAAAATCTTTTCTCTGCCACCCAGGAAAAAATTAACAGAAATTCCAAACATTTCTTGCAGGATCGCGTGGTCTAAAAGTTTGTGCCTAGACTGTATGAAGGAGAAAAAAAAAGTATATATTCAGAGAGACGGTACACAGAAGTGAAAGCAGCTGAACTTCTTGCAAACCACCCTCAGTTGTGAAAAGAGAGAGAACAGCGGCTACCATGTGGCACAAAACCTAAATATATATTATTTTGTTCCTTTTCGTTAAGACTGCATAGGGCATAAGTTGTTTTCAAGCATGCCTCGGACTCCTACAGCTCCAGCTGTCATGTGTAATTAAACATTTGGCCTCCACAATTACTCTACAGTGTACATATGCCAGTATTTCAAGCCTGGAATATGCATTTCAAAGAAGAATAATTCCCTGGAAATCCTAAATTGACAGGAGCAAAGACAGCCTGAAGGAAAGTAGTCAGAGAAAACTGTAAGGTCGGGATCTAATGATTAAAAAAGAAACTTCAAGAAGAACTTCAACCCTTAACTAAACCAATGGGAAAAAGAACGACAGTTGGCAAGCAGATTTCTGCATAGGGATCCTGATTAGGGAGCCTCTTGGGTTAATTTAATATTATCAGTGTTGTTCACCTTGCTGTAGTATGCCTTACCATTAATACCATTTAAACAGATTTCTTTTTTCTTAAAGCATATTTGGCATCATTTATTTTCCATGAATACTGATCATGGCAATATTAAATTTGATGATTCATATTGAATCTGAGGTTGATTTATAGCAAAGGGAGTTGGTTTTTCGGTTGGTTTTTTTTTTCTTTTTTCTTGGGTTTTTTTTTTGTTTTCCCCCCCCCTCCCTTGTTTCACATGCTTGCATTTACTGCTGGTGCTGTTGTCCTAAGTAATGCTGAGTTTGCATTTCAGTCAGGAACGTGGGTTTTTTAGAATTTTTTATGAGGATCATTTGTAAAGAAATAGCTACATATCCTATTTCTAACATATTTTTAATGTAAAAACAATGGAATTAGAAAAACCAAGAGGTTTTTAAATAGGAAACAAAAAAAGAAGTTAGGTTGCAATAAAAACTGAGTGAATAAATTTCTTGTGTACAAAAGTATTTTCCTTTAGAGTGCGTCTGGGGTCAAAGGATCTGTTTTCGACCCTAGGTCATCTGCTTAGTAACAGTTAAACGCAAAGGACTATGAATCCAAGGGCTTGAGGCATGGAGGAAAAAAATGGAGAAAAAATGAGCATTGTTCTATTAAGACATGTGAAAATGCACTCATCTACTTAGCTTTCCGAAAGTTAGACATTTAAGCCTGAATTGGTTCAACATAGGTTCCCTTTTATACTGAACAGAGAAAAATAATCATTTCCAGTATGCAATGCACTCAATGCATTTTACACTAAAAGTATTATGCATCATTGTAATTATAATGCATTATTCTTCAATAGTAATTCAGAAAGACATTATAAAAGACATGCACATGACTAAAGCAGACCTAGATATCTAAATCTGAAACATCTGCATTAATCTGGGCTGAATTCCTGCTTTATAATGAACATTTTTTCTTGATTCTTAAAATCCTTAATATCACTTAGTTTTAGATAAAGTAACAGGAGGGACAAGAGCACTTCCACCAGTGAAACCGTATCAGTCACAATGGAGAATTACCCCAAAAGGCTGTTATCAACCCTGCTATCCTGTTAGTACTGCAGGCACCCCAGCCTTTATTCCATTTCTGACTAAGCCAAGGCATTTATCTTTAACTGACTGTAACTTACTATCTTAATAAAAAATTAAAGTTCATATCATTGTAAGGTGCCATGGCATGACAGCAAGTTACAATGCCTGTCACTGTGAATGATGGAATGACAATAAATTCATGTGAACCCTCATGCACAAACACACATACAAGGAAACAATTTTTAAATGCAGCTTGGTATTAGGCTCTAGCCTGTCAGTGTTTTATACTGAAAAAGCATCTTTGGAAAAGAAGTAAGAGGACCACAATACGACTGAATCATCAACTTATTTTCAGCCCTATTCAGGTTAAAGTACAAGTAAAGTCACACTAAACTATGTGTCACTTTTCTCATGATTTTTGGTTTCACTTCAAAATCCAGCTCTGCCAAGTCTGAAGCTGTTGATAAGGAGTTGAATACAGCTTTTCCTCTTTAGAGCTGATCACTGAGGCACCAACTTGGTAAGTAGGAGCTATCAACTTCATTGACTTTAACTGCTAATTTCCATATTTCTTTTAATAGCTGCTAGTGTTACAGACTATTCAGGAGAAGAGGCAGCCTACCTGCTAATTCTGGCAGTGGAAGTAGCTTTGGAGCACTGGCATGAGACTGGTCCTTCTGGTTAAAAACACAGAGGAGTAACTCTGAGAGACGACTGATCTGTGTTGCACTTCCCACTGCTCTTCCCAATTCTGCACCCGTCAAGTCTGGAAAGGTCCTTGCTCCTGCACTTCAGCTTTGCCCTCTGCATTTCAAATAATCAAGATAAATCCACAATTTGAGAGAAATTCAAAATATTCAACTATTGGAGAAACGGGCCACAATGTAACTGTAAAATGGCAGTACAAAATCACTCTTTAGAAGTCCCTGCCTAACTTTTCCTTCCTTCATCTTGGAACAGAAGAATTCTGCTGTTTCAAAGCAATCTTTTGTTGATTTAAGTTGATCTAGATGTCTCAGAGGATAGGGGTTTTGAAATCAAAGCCCAAACATCCACTTATTGACTACATGCTGCACATTAAGGGCATGGTGTTAATGCAGGAAAATTCTTACCTCAGCTCCCCCCCACCTTCCCTTTCACCAATTTTTCTTTTGTTTTCAAAAGCTATCTGACCTTGTCCTTTCATTCTGAGAAGATGACTGTTGGAAGGAGGAAGGATGCTGAGAGGGAGAAGATAGAAGAGAGAAAGAATGGGAAGAGAGAGGTTTTCACAGGGTTTAGGAAACTGTCAGCATGACGGAAAGGCAGTGACCATTATAATTCTAGTAAAATTCCTGTAATGGAAAAAACCTTGTGCTGCCTCAAGGCTGTGGATCAGAAAGTAAAATCTTATCTCTCCTCAAGTCAGTCGAAAAAAAGTCATTGACTTTGATTCACATAGGATATCTAATGAACCTTAAGAGAGTTCTTTAGTAGACATGCAGAATTTTGAAAAATAAGGGCAAGTCTGGAAATTTACTCCCTATTCAGAACTCAGTGATTTTTTTTAAGGAAATAAGATGATCTAGAATATTGTCTTTCCCATTACTACCTCCTATTATTGTTCTTCTTACCTACTTTTTTATTATTAGTCTCATTGCCTCTGTTATCATCCAGTCTTCTCATCCTCCAGTTGCCTGTCCAGATGAGCTCTGGAATAGTATGCTGCTATTTTGATCCATATCCAAAAAAATGAGAACCAATATGAAGTGGAAGACAGCATTTTTAGTCTCCTAATGGATGCTCCAGAGCAATTCTTTAAACATGTTGTCCCTAAGGTGGTCAAGTGATCCCATTCTGTCCCATCTTTTCTTTCCAGAACTAATTATAAGTCTGAAAGTAGTTTAGCATGCTGGAAAATTTTACCTGATGAAAAATAGGTTGTAGTAAGTGGAATTTGTCTTTTGATCTTTGGTCCCTTCTTACTGAAAAATGAAAAACTTTTTTTTAATGAAAACTTGCAAATTTTGCACCCTGTGGGGATGTCTGCCCACTCATTTCTGAAATCAGTTGAAGTCTGGAGATTTGGAAGCACTTTTTTCTTTTTAATCTAAAATTTTATGTGCACTTATAAAGTGAGGAATGGCTGCCCATGCAGAAGTAGGACAGAAATGTGGGGCTCATAGTGAGTTGAAAAATTAAATGTAAATTGATAACACAATTTTCTTACCCCAAATATTCTCATTTTGTGGGGGATTAGCAGGGTTGTCACACATAAAATACAGAACACAACTCTGTCCAGCCTACCCTGGTGAGGTTGCAGTGATGTGTCTGCTTTTGAACATCACACTTTAAGAAAGATAAATGGGAGAAACCCAGAGGAGAGCATGAAAAATGAGATAAGGTTTAGAAGACATGACCTGTGAGAAAAGGTTAAGAGAATTCATTTAGTCTAGAAAAAAAAAAGAGACTGAGGCAGAACATGACAGCCATACTCTAGCACATAAAACACGGTTATAAGATGGTACTCATTCCTTCCGTATCGTGAGAAAAAAAAATAGAGAAAAAAGGCTTAATTTAAAAAAAAAAAAATTCTGTCTAGATATTAGGGAAAAGCTTGTTATTGCAACAAAGTCCTAGAGAAGGCTGCCCATGAAGTTTCATCAATTCCTCCCTTTAGAGGTATTTAAGTCAAGCTAGACAAACACAAATTAGGAATGTCCAAGGAAAACTTCATCCACTTTAAGGTGAACTGGATAACCCCTGCAACTTCTTTCCATCTCTAAATTTCAGTGATTCAATACCTTCTTCTGATGTACTTAAGCAAATCATAAAATGGGAGCACAGTGCTAGCTGTAGACACGGCTCCCTCTTGTTAGTCACACCTAGACCTCTGAAGCCCTCATGTATGATATATTGGCTGTTCACAATTCTACCAAAACTGCTATCATTTCAAAAGAAACAGCAAAACCTCCCTGCTTTTGGTGGAGGGGATTTGGAAGTAGATGATCTCTAAGAACCCTTCCAAACCAAACCTTTCCATGATTCTATCATTTTGAAGACAAATTCCTTTATTGACTGAAATGTTGTTGAAGAAATGTTGTCCTCCTGGTCTGGAGAAGACTGAATCAATTGTTCTGAAAGATGTGAATATCCCTACCTTTTATGCATCTCCCTGGGCTCCATTGCTACTCACAGTGGAGGAGGGTGTGATTTATTTCACCTGGCTGAAATCACTTAAAGCCAAGGATGGGATTCAGTTAAATGTAATGCTGGACAAGTCCTCCGTATTGCAAACAAGCAATTCCAAACGCCTAAAGATAGCAGTTGGAAGTCAGACTATAGTTATCTTCAGTCTAGTTGATTCATCCCAAAGAGTTTCTGGAGTGATTTGGCGGATCAAGCACACATGCCTACTTGGAGCTGAGCTGGCTAGCTCCCCATGGTGCTCTCAATGGATTGACTTAGATTAAAGTGGACTGTAAAAGAGTCCTAGGCAACTAACTCATGCACAGACATTTGTGTGGGATACCTGGGGCACAATGTACTCCACTTATTTTGGATATTTACTGTAGGACGAACTGAACTGGACTAATTCAGATGCTTTGTGTTGTGCCTACAGAAGAATGCAGGCCTCAGTATTTCTATCAGTCTGGCAATAGGCACCTATGTTCAGGCAAATGAACTGTACCTGTAATTTCCTAAAAGTGCCTGACTCTGTCCATGGATTATAATGAGAATTTGCTGAGTAGAAAGGGACAATCGTACTCTTATAAACTTCTTCACACCAACTTATGTGAAGTTAGATGAAATGAACCCCCTCTACGATGTTTACACTGACAATACAAACAAGGCTTTCATGGTTAGGTAAGTGATTGGGAAGTAGAAAAAGATGGTAATTGTTTGGGAGATGCTAAAGAAATGAAAGAAAGACATATAAGTCCAAAGAAGAAATAGAGAACTTGGAAAATGAGGGGAAAAAAATAAAAAGGCCAAAAATGTGGTTGTCAGCAAGAGGAACTCTTTTCCTTGTTGCCTTTTACTAAGAGTAACAATACTGTACTAAGCAAATATGTGTTGAAAATAACTTAATTGTGGCCACAAATAAAATATTTTATCCTAACTTTAACATCAATACAAATAGCATATAAAGCACATCTGTTTCAAAGTCAATGTGCATAGCATAAAAATAAAACTAATTTCTTTATCTCTCAAATGAGTTTGATGTCTCAGGTTTAAGAGGTATAGTGTGGGTTTGAAGGTGCAGTTCTGAATAGGCATGGTGCAGAGCATTAGTCAATAGAGAAACACATTTTTCTTAGTATCACTCACAGGTGCATCCAATCTGCTTGAGCATCATGAGGTAGTTTGTGTTTGATGTTTTCCAATTTGCTTCAAAGCTGAAGTGTTTGGGATTTTCTTTCTTTGATTTCTGGGGCTACTTTACCTTTTGTCACCATTGCCTTCCTTCTTAACAAAATGAGTCTCTAATTGAATCACACATATGTAATAAAAATCCCATTTTAAAACTTAAAAACTTTCTGCAGCGATGAAAACACTTTATATAAGAATCTGTAGGACTAAATGTTTTCACTTATATAGTGTATGAACATTAACTAATAATTATGTTCAGCAGAAAATTGTCAGTCTTTCACAATAATAGTACAAATAATACAAGAGCTATGAAAGAACAGCAAGCAAAGCAATGATTTTTAAATTACAGCATAAAGTTATAAGTTAAAATATGTGTCATTACAATCTTTGTATACTAAGGTATCACTGAAAATTAGTCATTTTGCATGTTAACAAGAAAGAGTTGCAGTAGGGATTAGATGAGAATAAAAAATAAGAATAGTCATTAATTTGGCAGGTATAGAATGTATATCGTAGGATGGCTAAGACAGTATAAAAACTGCAGTCAATGGTCAGTTCAGAGGTGAGCGTATGAAATATGTCAGAATTTCCCAGATGCCCATTTCAGCTTTCCTCAGCATTGACCGGGAGGATAAAACACCTTTTGATTGAATAGAAATAAATAAAAATAAAGCCAACATATTGAATTTACCTTGCCTCTTCTATCTTTCATCTCTCTGAAGTGACTGCCAAGAACTAGCATGATGTCAACAGAGCAACATTACTAGGAGTTCCTGTAATGTAACGTTTTCTGCTAGGAAGTAATTTGGAGCTGCCAAAATTGTTTTACATACTATAACAGCTGTAGTATGGCCAAGTAATAACAATGGCTTTCAGCCAATCATCTCACCTGTGTTTCAGCTGTTTGTGTGCAGATTAAAGTCTGTAAATTCAGTCACCTTCTAAAATGTTCTATCTGCTAAGTTATACTCATCTGCTTGGCAGCTGTTTCCTCACCTAGGAAAAAATTCCCACCCATCATGGGCTCCCACCATGCACACATCTTCTGCTCAGTTTGGAGCAGACAGTGTTTACAGATCACACCTCAATTTTTAGAGTGGACTGTGCTCTCCAGTTCTACAAGACCTTAATAAAAATCCTATTGGAAGATATTTTCTTTCACAAATGAGATTTTTTTTTTTTTTTTAAGGGGCAAAAAGCAAGCTCAGCCTACCAGTGAATCTATTCAGTATTCTTTAGGTCATTAGGTGGGTATCTGGATTTGAATGAAGAGCTGTCTGGAATCTTTTGTAGCAAGGATTGAAAACAAGTTTGCAAAGCCTTTTCCTGTAAGAATCTACTTTCTAAATAAAATAAGTAGATCAGTAAAATTTAAAATTTGTCTTGATATTAGTTGGTTTTATTATTTGGGGAGAGATTGTTATCATCTGTCTCCAGTCATGTATTACTGCAGTTGATGACAGACTGCCCTGTTGTTCCAGAACTGCTAAAGCTATTTGGTGTTCATTACGTCTTGCAATGACCTGAAAATGAAAAATATGTAGAAATGTGGTAGCTTCTAAAGAACTTTTGTAAGTCCTTTACTTATTTATGTTTTTAATTGCAGAAGAGAGACCCAAAGCCCAATGTGTACCTATACATTTTAAACACTCAAATTTATAAATAATAAGATTTAACAGGGTCGCAACAAAAGTGGCCCAGTTGCAGGTGTATTTAAACTGTAGATTTACCAAGTGACTTAGAGTCACTGACTGGCAGATCTGGATTGAGCTGCAATATTTTCCACATTTGAAAAGAGCAGAATCTGCATGCCAACTTTACTCCCTTCATTTAAACTGTTTATCACTTGTTTACAACACCTTAAGTTCACAATTCATGTATATTATTCCATATCTCAAAGTGTAGAAGCAAGGCTACTGACAACACAGGATTCATAGGAAACCTTAGAACCATGATAAGCTTTTCAAGACACTTTGTTGTGGCAGTTGAATAAACTGAGCTGCAACTTCTCTTATTTTTTTAACCTTTTTTTTCTTTCTTTCCAACTACACTGCAGACAAGATCACAAAAATATAATGTCAAAATAAACACATGTCTACATAGGTGACAGCCTCTGAAAGAGTTTGTGACCGAAGTAGCATGGAACTGTAATTATACTTTTGTTTTTGTGCAGGGTGGTCTTTGCAGGTCAGGGCTGAGGTCACTGTCTGCATGGGGGAAGTAAATCACACTTAGGTAGCCACTTTATCTTGACTTGGGAATGTCAGAAAATTTAGTCATGTGAGACAGAAATAATTTATTTTATTATTTTATTTTATTGATTTTTAGTTTAGTTTAGTTTAGTTTAGTTTAGTTTAGTTTTACATGTTTTTCATCCTTCAAGAGAAATGGAGGAAGATTGGAAGAAGAGGTAGATGTAGAGCTGCACATTTTCTGAGTGTTTATCCCACCTACACCTGTACATCCCCACACAGAAACGTCAGATTACACCTTGGAAGCACAGAAAAACCCAGAGGGCTGTATTCAATCCTCAGCCGTGGCTGTGGCTGTCAAGTCAATCAAGCCTCTTCCAGAAATAAAATGCAAAGGATCCTGACAAGGAGAACTTCCCACAGTTTTTTTCTCTTTGGCCACTCTGCTGTCTGGTTGCCTTTCCTTTATCAGCCCCCTTTGGTCGGCTCATGTTACACGTAGCATCACTAAAAAGCCACACACTGTGCAGGGAGAGGATCGTGGTTGTGGGATAGGTCATTTTGTGGGAGCCCAAGGGCCTCATTATCCCCGTGCCAACCCCATCCTTGTAGTGCCGCCTGCAAGCGCTCTGACATGCACCGTGCAATGGCACCTGTCAGCCACTCTGCCCTCGCACCATGGAACGGCAGGAGGGAATTGTAAGCCGCAAAGGTTTGGTGCTCAGACCTGCAGAGCTGAGTCACAACAGTACTGTCTGACTGTAGAGGTTCATTTCTTTGGGAGATGCAGGTGCAGTCCTACTGTATTCAGACCTTGTAGGGCCCAAACTGAGCACAGAGTTGTGCTGAGTGGGTGCATTGCTTTGGAGGTACGGCACTGTGTCTAGAGCGTTGAGAAGGTACCTTCTTCAGCTCCACTCTGTCCATTTCAGGATAAATAGAATACATTGCTGTGTTTGCCAGAATTGCTTCTGGGCTTTTTGCTAGTGTTGGTAAATTGTGATAACACAAGGATAAAGAGGTGGTCTGGGCCTGGGGTGCAATTACCTCTGCCATGAGAGGAGCAAAGAAAAGGAAAAAACAGTGATATGCATAGAAAGAGAAGAGAGGGACCGGTGAGCTGCTTCTACTGCTTCTGCTGGTCAGGCCAAGACTTCCCTCCACAGTGACAGCAGCCTGATTCTGAATACTATCTGCAATGGCCATGCGACCATTCCATAGCCATGATAATACCCAGTGCCTTGATAGAAATCTAATACATCCAGACTCAGGATCCAGGAAAGGGAAGGTGCAGAACATTTTTCTTTGTTCCTGAAATGAGGTGGAAATATTAAAAAAACCCAAAAAACCAAAACCAAACTGAAGACAAGGATTCATCTTCTAAAGAATTTTAGCATAATCTGTATTACCAAGTGAGGACATGTTCCTTAACATTTAATTGAGTGTGACCATAGAAGCATAGAATATTCTGAGTAGGAAGGGAACCACAAGCATAATTGACTCAACCCTTGGCCCTGCACAGAGCCATCCCCAAGAGTCACATCATGTGCTCAAGAGCATTCTCCACAGACCTCTTGAACTCTGTCAGTCTTGGTGCTGTGACCACTTCCCTGGGAGGCCTGTTCCAGTGCCTGACCACCCTCTGGTGAAGAACTTTTTCCTAATATACAGCCTAAATCTCCCCTGGCACATCTTCATGCCATTCCCTTGAGTCCTGTCACTGGTCAGCAGAGAGAAGGGATCAGTGTCTTCACTTCCTCTTCCCCACATGAGGAACCTGCAGACTGCAATGAGGTCTCCTCTCAGTCTTCTCCAGGCTGCACAGACCAAGTGACCTTAAACACTCCTCATATGGCTTCTCTTCTAGACTCTTCATCATTTTTGTGTCCCTCCTTTGGACACTCTTCAGTTGCTTATATCTTTTTTATATTGTGGCACCCCAAACTGCCCCCAGCACTCGAGGTGAGGCCGCTCCACAGCAGAGCAGAGCAGAGCAGGACAATCCCCTCCCTTGCCCGGCTGGCGATGCTGTGCCTGATGCTCCCAGGACAGGGCTGGCCTTCCTGGCTGCCAGGGCACTGCTGCCTCATGTTCAACTTTCCAGTAAAACTATGCACAGATAAACCTGCCACAGGTATTTTGTGAGCTGCAGGTAAAAATAAACATGTGAGGTGATTAAGCTTGCTTATTGAAAAATATACACTTAGCAAAATACTGTTCATTTGAGTATACCAGCAAATACTGGTGTACTGAAGACAACAGAAACCATAATACACAGGAAGGAACGCAATGATGAGGTGAAAAAGAATGATAGAGTACATATTTGATACATGAAAATTCTCTACTGGTTTAAAAGTATAAAGCAATTTATTCAACTTATTAAAGTAAGAGTTTACAAAATACCCTTGGACTCTGGTTTGTGCACTTATCAAATTCAAAACTTCACGTATAAAAATGACTAGAACTTGATTTCTCGTCTCATATAAAAAAAGGTGATTTATATTTGAACTAACAATAAGTCTCAAGACCCACAACTATCTCTTACTGAGGTAGTTTTTTCTCCCTGGGGGAAGAGAAAAGCTATTGGAGCACACATAAAATTTAGGTGCTTCAAGAATTTCTCCAGGACTTCTATTAGATTTGCTATCAGAAGAGACAATAAAATCGGAATTTATGTTTTTTCCTTAACAAATCTTATGCTTTTTGATGTGGTATTTTGTCACAGCAATTAGGGCTGTTCCTTGAAGTAGTAAACTGAAAAGTGGTGCCATGGTGTTTATTTTAGGTTTGAACATTTAAAGAATATGAAGAATGTTTGGAAAATAAAGTTCATACATGTTATTCACATATTTTTGCCTGACAGATTGCCTCTTCGCAGAGTAAGGGTATGGCTTGATCATGACTTACAGGAAGAGATACTGATTTAGGCTGCTTTCCTCAGTAAAGATTGCAGCCATGTAGAAAATAAATTTATAGTTACAGTAAGATTTCAGGCTGTACCTCTTCTAGGCAAGAACATGTTCCTAATACCTCCCCAAAAGAACTGGCAACAAAGTAGAACAATTGTGACATGTAATAATTTCTACTGTCAGTGTTGGATCACTTCTACAATATGATAATGTTCTGTAGAGCACCTTTGAATCGTTTGTGTGGGGTTTATCTCATCCATGCTCCTCTTGCATAAAGCCTGCTGTAATACTAGGGATACTTCTAGGACTTAGCTGGATTCACTGACTTACTGAGCTTTCACATATGACAGTCTGCAAATCAGGGCTGGATACAGGAAACATACTGGGGTACCCATGGCAAGTGTTGCAAACCCCGGAGCACAGAGTGCTGTCCTCAGCAGGAGCACAAATGGAAAAGACCCTCTTTTGGTTGTACTTAAGCTCAGGCAGAGAGATGGTTACGGTTACTGGATTACCATCTGTATTAATCTATGGAATATATTAACATTTCTAAGACAAAGGCCACGATCTCAAGGAAAAGTCTCACATGTAAGGATACTCACTATTAGGCTAGAAAATTAGTTTCATCTTATTCTCTCATTCTCTGGTCCTATGATATTTTACATTTAGGGTAATGCAGAAACACATTGGTTATTACTCTTGTGTGCCTTGTTCAGATGGGGTCTCTTCCAGGGAGCTAGTGATAAGTCTGCACAAAATTAAGTCTTCTCCCACATCCACCACAAGTCTCATGCAGTTCTTTTCATCTCTAATTCATTTAAAACATGAATCCAAAGTTTGACCAGTGGTTTTCTAAAGGCAGGAGGTCAACGGTCACATAAGAGCTCTGCATACCATTCCAGATAGACAGGAGTTAAACTCCAGGCAGAAACCCCATCCTGCCATTTCTTTTTTCAAGCAAGCATGAAAGAAACAATGTCCACTGACATTTCATTTCTCATACATGATTACTTGAATTGTAAATAGTAGTTTCTGTCATCCTGCTCCAGAGCTATGGATCTTCAAGCTCAAAGAGTCTGCAGAAAACATTGCCTCCTCACTCCTCTACATTGCTATTTCTGTAAAACCCCATGATGTCTAAGTCTCACATAAGCAACTTGGATATTGTATCCAGAATGTTTTGCAAATTATTTATTCTGAGTTTCTTCTTTTTCCCTGCTTCTATAGCACCATCTCGAAAACATCTGTAATTTAACATGGAGACAATGAAGCAGGGGAAGAGGCTTCTGACAGATTGACCTTGACTTAGAAACCAGGTGCTCATCAAGCCAATCCATCACTCCCCTCCTCAACAGGACAAGGGGAGGAAATGCTACACAAAGCACATAGGTCAAGATAAGGACAGGGAGTTCGCTTGTCAATTGCTCTCTTCCCCGGCTCAACTTCACTCCCAACCCTTCTAACCTCCTCCTTCCCCTGAGTGGTGCAGATAGGTTGAGAAGAAGGGTAGTGATCGATTCATAATGTTTTGTGTCTGCTGCTTTTTCGTCCTCATGCTCTTCTCCTGCTCCAGCATGGGATCCCTCCCATGGGAGACAGTCCTTTGCAGACTTCTCCAACATGGGTCATTCCTGGGGGCTGCAGGTCCTGGGGAGCTACTACAGTGTGAGTCCTTTCCGCAGGGTGTGGTCCTTGAGGAACACACTGCTTGCTGCTATGCAGATTGCTCTTGGGGTCACAGGTCCTGTCAGAAAAAATTGCTCCTGCATGGGCTCCTCTCCACAGTCTGCATCTTCCCCCAGGTCACATCCATCTGCTCTGGCATGGAGTCCTCCACAGCCTGCAGGATATCTTTGCTACAGGCTGCAAGTGAACCTCTGCTCCAGCACATGGAGTCCTCCCTCTCCTTCATTCACTTTGGTGTCTCTGGGGTTGTTTCTCTCACGTTGTCTCTGCCCTCTCTCACAGTTGCTGTGCAGCAGTTTTAACAGAGGCGCTACCAGTGTTGCTGATGGGCCCAGATTTGGCCAGTGGCAGGATGTTTTTTTTCACATGGTACAGTAGGATCCCTTCAGGTGAAAGACAAAACACAATTTAAAGATACGATATTATTAGCAATTGAAGAGACCCATTTGTGACTCTGGGAGTCCTTTATCTGCAATTTTTGGGGGTTGGGAGAACATTCTAGGGAAGACACAATACATGCTTTTTCTGATCTTGTACTTCACACATTACACCCATATTGACAGTCCTGACAGGTGTTAGGTCTGTCAGTCAGAAAGGATGCACAGAAGGCCATCTACATCATGACCAGCACACAGGCAGCACAGTTAAAGAACAGACTGAGCAAGTCAAAAACTTGTCTTGGACTCAGCTGTCTGCATGCTCATCTCACACAGTGATCACCTTCTCATATTGTTGCCAGACGACGGTGTGAAGTTTTCACTTTTTTCTTTAGAAATGGCTGAAAATGGGTGAACACTTCTGCAATAGCTCTGTCACATTGAAAATCAATCTTTTCAACATCGGTGATGCAGCTTTTGTTTCAGGAAAATGGGGAATGAAATACAGAGCAGTCTTACAAGGTTCTGGGGAAATTAATTCTTTAACATGTCTACAGTGTTTTAAAAAGAAAAAAGAGTTATACTTGATATTAGGTAATCTCATGAACCTAATGAGACATGTCTTACATGTCACCACTTGATGCCATTGCTCTGTTCCACAGAGTTGATTACAAAACATGCCCCAAAAATGCAGATTATGTTTTAGGATATCAGTCAACAACTCTTCACTTCTTATGAACAAACCAAACTCTTCAGATTTCTTTGATTTCTTACAGTCAATTCAGTATGAAAACATGTGCAGTAAAGCTGTAAGAAACTATCTCTTAAAGGGAAACAATCACAAATCTGGTTTATGTGCCCTAGTGGTCCAAATGTAAATAAGTACTCAGAAGGGAAAATTAGCATAATAGGCATGAATTAACTGACTGAGATAAACTAAAAAGTATTTCAGCTTCAAAATGGATCAAAATAATTCTGCATAAATAGAAAAATAACTTTAAATTTGTGTAAGTCTTTTTAACTTCTTAACTTAATATTAATTGAAATTGCCACAATGCTTCATGAAAGGTTATTTCTCTCGTATATATCCCTTTGGCTGTAATCTGGGAAAACCAATAAGCTAAAATAAAGAGTCTGTTCTGAAAGCAATACTGTACATTAACTAACACATGGCAGTACAGGAAAGCTAAACGAATTATTTTCCTTTGAGGTCATTAAATTGTTAGGAAGTAGGGGTATGCTGCCATTGCAATATGCAAAGGGTGTGGGTTTTTTTCTCCCTGCATATATACATTTGATAAGTTCTTTCTTTGGGCTTGTTATGTGTTTTGTTTGGCGTTGATTTTTTTTTTTTTTAACTTTGTCTCTCCAAACATTTCTGAACAGACTTAGCATTCAGGATTCCACATAACACTTGAAAACATTCAGAGATGATTCTAAACAATAAGAACCTATTGAATTTTTCTAGAGTTCCCAATATTTATGTGGAGCACTAGACTTTTGAAACTGATCACTCATAATCTTTCATGAAAATCATGCATGACATAGAGTTTGAAGTTTTGCAGAGTCACATGCATCAAAGATTTTGGTCTGCTTTCCATGGACCGTTGCAAAATGCCAGTTCACATTTTTGGCTTCAGAAACAAAAGTGTTATCTAAACAAAGATTTGTTGGAGTGTGTAAGAATTATATAAATAATAATGCCAGATATTACAGTTTAAAATAAATGGTATATGACAAGAACTTTGCATCTTTGCCCTATTAAGAATACGTCTGGAATTTTTTTAATTGCAGCACACCAGTTTTGATCTTTGCATCTATCTCAGAAGGTTTTTGAATAGTTTAACCAAACATGCTTTCAGCATTGATTTGTCATTTTTTTCTAAATGAATCTGAAATTTTATGTAAATTAATGACACAGTGATTCTTTGAAAATTTTGTGTCCACAAATCATTTATTTGAATCTTTTATTCCATTTTTTCAGCTGATCAAAGAGATTTCCTAAGACAGGAAAATTTTATAAATAAAACAAGCAAGCATACTGCAAATTTTAAGCAGTTTGGTAGATATGTAGGTAGAATCTAAATTAGCACATTGTCTAGGGTAGTCTACACTGACCTATTTAGCTTTAAAGCAGAGCTGTGAGAGAGTAATAATGAACTATAACTGCTTTCTCTACATCACACTTCACACATATCATTTAAAATGTATTTGTTTAGTATTATCAGAGGACATGATGCAAAGTATCTGGCTTGTAAAATCCAAGTATAAGGCTAGAAATAACAATACCGCAAAGTCTGAAGCCCCAAAGCAGCTCAGCATTTTCAAAGTTTCAAGCTAGGTATTTTGAGTGTCAAGCGATAAAAAAAGTAGCTGTCTTTGGAGCAGGAATTAGCAATTGAAAATCTGTTTGCATGTACCTCTTGGGCATTACAATTCCCTAGGCATTTTCTTTAAGAAGGAGGGCTTGGCTAATAATTTTGAATCTGTGTCTTACGGTTCTCCCTTTGCTAACCTAAATACACAGCTTTTCTTCTGTGGCATATGTGTTTAGTCAGAGCATGTGATCATCTGCCTAACTGGTAAATATCACTCACATGGAGAAAGAGGGCTTATTGATACTTTTACCAAATCTGCCTCAGGAGACACAGAAGGTACTCAGAATGGACTGTATTTTTTTTTTCTAGACGAAAGACTAACATGCTTGGAGAAAACACAGTTTCTCATCTGAATATCTTCTAGGATAATCAGAAAGTGATGAAGTTGGAAACATCAGCGAGATTTAAGGAGAGGTGGGATTTTTTTGATGACTTTGATGGAAAAAGGAGGGGAAAACCAATCAAACAAACAAATTGAGTGTAGTTTATATGTGCCAGACTGTGCAACAGAAACACTGCTTAGGAAGGCAATAAAGTAGCAAACTGGGAATCACCTGCAAGCACAAAAAGAGGGTGTCTCATAAAAAGTGCTACCACCAAAATGTCATAGTAACTAAATCCTGGTATAGATTATCTTTCTTTGGTCTAAAGATCATAAAAGAGTGAACAGAAAGATGTTCATATTTTTCCTTGATAACTTTTGCAATCTTGAAAACCTTTATGTTTCTGCATGCTGTATTCATTCTTTCTTCAATTAGGACAAGACAAATCATCTACCAAACTATATCTTCACACTCTTCTACTGCTGATAGCTTTCATTCAAAGTCCAGCAATTTGTTGTCTCAGGTTTTTTGTTTCTTTAATAATTCCTTTATTGGTAACAAAGGATATACAGGAAATAATAAGTAAACTTCTCAACAGGTTAATTTTTAACATCAGCAGTTATATTGATGTTATCTGAAAATGAGTTAAAATTAAGAGTTCAGGCACATAGTGTACTTGTATTTTAATGAGGTGATTTGTGTAGACCTGTCATTGAGTGTTAACATTTACAAATGTAATTAATTCAGTCATATAAAACAAATATTAGATAGTTATATTTTAATGAATTTAAACCTATGTATAAATGCCAGCAGAAAGTTCCAATCATACTTAGTCAGGAATATGCATTAATCTTCCTTAGTTTTGCTCTATATGGTGCACTAGACAAGATCTTCTGGCAAAATTAAAAATAAATGCCTACGTTTGACCTCTGACTCATGCAGTGTAGAAACATACAATATTTAGGTCTTAATTGTGCTATTTTTCAGCTGCACCAAATCGGACCATCTGTCCAAAGTCTAAACTAGATTTGTTTTTCTACATATATTGAAATACATTTTTTAAAATTAGGTTTTATTATTATTTCTCTGTAAAAAGTTCAGAAATATTTGCATATTTCCAAACAGGAACAGCCCAGCATCCAATTAACAATAAAATATGCATTGAATAAGAAAAATAAATATTGATCTGCAAAGTACCATGCCAATTTGTTCTCACAGTAAGCATCCTTTCCCTCCAGTCAACTGATTTTCTTTGACAAATGGGAAGAGGAAAGTGCTCAAATGCAATATAAGTGAATGTTGTTTACAAAGAAGAAATGTATATACCGATGGCAAATACTTCAGACCAGATTTCCCTACAACTTTCAGTTTTTGTGCTTCACTGAAAACAAAAAATAAAACAGATCCTAAAAATCACGTTCAAAAAAACTATCACAGATGGTGATGCTTATTTGTATACTCACTAGATATTGCTCACAGTATCATATATTTGCATTTTATTTTCACTCAGAAGTTACCTCACTGTAATTTCCATTCCAATAGAGAGGTCTCTTCTACAGCAAGGAACGAGATGGTGGCAAGAGGCCTTTAGCAGCGTTAAGATGTGGCCAGAGGGACAGAATGCTATCATTGCAGCAGATCCTCTGGAAGGATGATTGTAGAGTAGGCAGACCTGCAAGCAGGACCTGAAGACTGATATTCTGTGACTTAAGGCTGGTTGTACAGGAGACCAGTGAAGAATGGACTCTTTGGACGTCTATGCCAACTTTCACTGAGAGTGGCCTCTTACCTTGAGGAGCTTGGCCTTGCCAGGAAGAGCTAGGCTCCTGTATCCCTTCTTGCTTACTCTTCTTTTGCACTCAAAATGGCAAACCCCAGTCAAGTGGCAGTGCATTTGCACTGACTGCCACATGTAAATGTAACAGACGGTCTTCACATCCATAAGAACAAATGTCAGCATTTCAGAAAACACTTGAAATTACTTTAGCCAAATAAATGCCCCCAAAAATTTTGAGCAGTGCCACTGTTCAGATTGTTCTGCTGTTTTTCTTCCTTATGTCAGCACCACTTCACACTCCAGACATGCTAATCCCAAAATATCTACACAGGAGCTTTAGAATTTCTTATATCTCCACAAGACACGGAGATGAAATGTAGATGTTTTCAAATCCGACATCCGTATCTGAGTTAATCACCTTAGCCTTTAGAAGCAGTGAGTGGGTAGGATAGGAATTCTTTGGGCATGGTTCATCTCCTCCCAAAGTAGAATTTTGTCAAGTGATTGATGATATAAATGTGCTTATTAGTCTCCAGAAGACCATGGCATGACTAGATGACTAGAATTTAGGTGAGAGGAATCCCACCCACAGTGATGAATTAGATAAACAAATGGTAACAAAATATCCCAAAACATATTAAGTCGATGACTGCTATAGTTTAAAATCAAACATCCCCCCGAAGTGCCCTTTATTTTATGTGCTCTTGTCAAAATGAAGTCATGCAGACCAATAACAAACAGCTGGCAAAGTGCATGTTACATAAAGGTGAAGAACATCTGGAGTATTCTACAAAGGATTTGATGGAAGTTTGATAGAGCTGAATGTAATTCAACCAGCTAGAATTACTAACAGCAAAGTAAAAAAGATGGAAAGAAGCAAAGAGGGAAAGTAAAAGAAAGCTGCCAAATTCCAGACTATTAATTCTGTAGTTAAGAAACTCCCAAAACTTAGCTATTTTTTAAAAAGTTCCAATAATATCTCATATTTCTGTGACAATAGACTTGATGATTAGTAATATTGAGGAAGCAATGCCTGAAATAGTGATAAAAATTTTTAATCCAAATATGCGCTTAAAATAACATGCTGAAAAGGACATATGACCAGGAATGTTTTTCCAGAATAACCATTTGCAAGGATAGAACCAATGTCATATAGATTTTCTGTTTTGCTGAAGGATGTCTTTCTGGAAGAAAAATTATAAAAATATTTACTCATCACGGGCAATGCTGAAGTTATGTGTGTAAACAATATCTTTTTGTTTTAGTTTTGTCTATGACTTGGGAATGAGTACTGAACTGTAGCTAAAGATTCTTCATGTACAATATCTGGGGTTCAGAGTAACACTTTTTTCAAAAATACTTACTGTATGATCTGAATTTATTAACAGTGTTCCTCTCACTTTAATATTTTAAGATGAACCAGTAAGGGTATTATGGTACTGTAAAATTTTAATACTAATAAATGTGCCTATGGAAATAAAATACGTGTAAGTTAGTGCTTTTATGAGTTCAAAGTTGATTTATGTCATGCTGTAACCCCTTGCTGAGGAGGCTGTCTTGCTGTACCTTAGAAATGCATATATTGCAGACTACTGTATTTCTTTTCACCATTCTAAACATAATAAACAGTTGAATCGTTATGTAAAACTAGAATTGAAATAGAATGGCATACCAAGCGTTAGATGTATTTATCTTCTAACAGATTAGTTGCTTGTTTCTAATTTCTTAGCCACCACTTATTTCAAATACTTTCAGATAGTTGACAGTCTATGAGAATTTTCTAGTGCATAATACAGATCGAAAGAAAAATACACCTGAAACCATTTCTCTCTTAGATATTTTCCTCTCAGTGTCTGTTATATAGTGCACACTAAGTATTTGTGACTAATGTGTATACAGCACAAGACCTCAGAGACCACCTATAGATTGCTGAACTAGAAATGTCTTTTTTTATTATTATTTCAAGTATTGTATCTAGTTAGTTTTAAATGACGTGTACTCCTTTCATTATTTCATGCTACTGTCTGTTGTGCAGCCTTCTACAGCAAACCATTGGGAAGTCTTGTTTTCTGCTAGACTGTTTTTGTTGTTGGGGGTTTTTTGTGCTGTTGCATTATCGTTACCTTTAGTGATAACTTATTTTGCTGACTTAATTCTTTAAATACAAAAATTGCCAAAGGCTCCTCAGCAGTACTAGAAACACACTCAGTTGGCTCCAAACTGTGTTTTCCTCTTCAATCTCTTGAATATTTTGTGCAAACAATACCTGTGAGACTGGAAAATCAAATCATGGAGCTTATGCTAATTTTTCCAGAACAAATTTTTCCCAGCTAAGGTAAGTACAGGCACCTACAACCTGAGTATTTGTTGTGTGCTTCAACTTTGCCATCCTTACTGGTCTGAGCCAGGTAAATTTTATCACAGTATCATTGAACGTAGAAAGATTCTCCAGACCAGAGCAACCTAGACCTAAACAGCTATGTAAGCAATTTGCTTTTCTAGAGTGAACTCTTAATACTGTACATGTTTAAACAGCACTGCCACTGACTTGTCACAGACCTCACCAGCTTCTCCCAAATTCCTTATGCTTCTTCCTTAACGGAGTTATGTAGATAAGTGCTGTCATCACTTCTACTCAGCTTATTGCCTTGTTTCAGGTCAGGGGGATGAGTAATGCCAAGGTGTGCAAAGCAAAGACCCAACACCACAGTTTGTGGTTGATACCTTACAGCCAGACAAAATCCTAGCAGTAAATCCTAGGAATACACAGGCATAAAGCAAAACAACACAACAGCAATTAGGTAGTGTAAACTCTTTAATCTCTGGGTCAGAGCATTTGCTTTCCCTGTTTTAAGGGTCTTGTAGGTTCCTGCTTTGATTTATTTACTACCATTCTTGTAGTGGGTCAATGAATGTGCCTTTATAAACATTGAACAGTTCTACTCTCAGCAGTCTTAGTTGTCAGCATCAGTTGCCTACACCATGTACAATAAAACATTTTTGCCTAGGGAACTTCAAAGTTGTGTGGTTTTCAGTGCATTTTTCTCTGTGGCTTTGTAAATAATTGTAACACGGCTACCTCTTCTCTAGCTGTTTTATCTTTTTTTTTTTCCCTAGGAAATCAGTATTTATAGTCCAGATCTATGAAGAATCCCCCCCAGATATCAAGTGTAAGTATTGTTTCAGATTTAAGTCATGAGCTTCCCATTTTTAATATCAGTTAGATATAGTATCTAACAAGTGCTTTAGCTCTTATTCTACAGTCACAGTACAAATATTTCTCAGAGGCATATATTGGCTATACCTTGAAAGAAAGTCACTACCACCTTCCCACATGCTCAACATCTATTCATGTGCTGTTATGATTTTAATAAATGAGATGTACAAGCTATTCAAATAGTAGCAAAGAGACAAAAGTCATCATATGCTGTTAAAGTGTTGAATCTTGGTACATGACTAAACAGAAGCACATATATATGCAGCACTGCTTGTGCTGTATACTTCACTATACACCAATAACTTAGACATCTCCATCATTATAAAAAATAGAGAAATTTTATGGGCTATTGAACTTCTGTATACATCACATTTATATCCTGTATAGGTGCTTCTCTAATTACCACACACTGATAACATTCTCAATATTTAGGTATCACCATCCAAATTTCTAGTCCAATTGTGATGATGATGCAGTATTTATACCATAGATGACAACAAGAAAACAAGCCAGGTCAGAACCTCATTTCTCAGATGCTCTTAGTTACCTCACATTTTCCCTTCCGTTCATCTGCCTACATTGTCTGGTTTTCTCTATGCATCATCTCTGTTCCCTCTCCCACAGTTCAGACACCTCTCCTAAGCCAGATGACCTGTGTGGGTGTATTTTATCTTCATTAATATATCATGGTGCGGTTAATTTGATCCAAACCTGAAGATTTTTGTTGGGTCAAACTGAAGCAAGTTTTAAGCCAAGTATTAAAACACACCCACTTACCCTGCTGAGCATCCCAGTGAGCACTCTGCATCCTGCTGAGTGAAGTCTTGGTACTTCCTGCCTTCATCTTTCCTGAGAGGTTCACATGATGAATCATGGGGGCCTCAGCAGGAGCGGGGAGCAGAGTCTAACTCTTTTTACACTCTAAAAGTTGTTGCTGCCTTCATTTATGATCATCCTCTGGAATTCAGTAAGACACCAGTCAGTTTGAATAATGTTGGAATCCCATAGTGTGCTACTAGTGAGCTTACTTTCAAGGGGGTGTAAAGCAGAACATGGCAAATAGTTACACCATAAAAAAGAGTAACTCAGCTTTAACTATAATGGAATTACTAGAAATTTTTTTAATGTGTTGCTCTAAAAACTTTCACTCATATATCCATTTCTGCCCTCCTTCTTGTCACAAAAAGGACTTAAACAGACCTTCCAAGTTTAAAATTTTATTTGCCCTCTGTAAAAGCTCAGAAAAGCTTCAGTGATAACTGTCACAGGTTTATTGCTCCTGTAATCCCCGAAGTCTGTTCTGCTGTCCAAGTCCAAAGGATAGCAAACAAACTGAGGGACACTCACCACCTAATACCATGACTCCGATAAGCTTTTACTGGCAGTTCTGTGTATAGTCCTTAGATAGCAGGATGCCTGATGAAGTCCTACTTATTTGCCCATCTATATGCCCACAGGCATCGTATACATGTATTTCAGAGACCTTTCAGCAAGCCTACTCAATAAAATTTCAGTCCATTCCAAGTTTATAAGGGTTCAATCAGGCAGATGTTAATCAGTGAACTATGCATAAAAAAACGAGCAGCCGTTTCCACCGTCTCCAAGATACTTGCCATAGAATCTATTATTCCTGTACCACAATTGAAAAAGGGCTTAGGTTTCAATTGAATCTCTTTTGCAGTCTCAAAGAAATTAGGGCTTCTCTAGGCTGATACTTACTCTAATGAGCCTGAATACTGTGAAACTCTCCCTTTCCACCCCCAAAAAGGCTTCTCTGACCATAAACAAGACTGTATCTCTGGAGGATTTCCTATGCTCTATTGATCTGAAGGTATGCTTTATAGTCTCTCAAGAATGGTATTTGTCTTTATATCAAGTTCAGAACCAGTAAAATTGCCCCAGACAATTTTATTAAGCTGATAAAGAACTGCTCATTTTAGGGAGAGAGAAGGACCTTTACTTTGCTGGTCAGTTAACCAGAAGCTTTTTATTTCTTTCCTGCGAAAATGTTTGGGGTTTTTTTTCAGAAATCAGAAAGAATTTCAGATAATCTGAGAATTGCTTTGCTTTTTGGCATGTCTAAAACAAGAGAACACAAGGAGCCCTTTCCATATAGGCTTTTGTATTTTATTTTTTAAAAAACCAAACATTATGTTTGATACCTAATTTAACTCACATAAATGGCAATGGAAAACTTGTTATTAACTTTACTGGAACTCAAGGAAAACCACGTTTCTGGTGAAGACTTCCAAAGGGCTTTGATTTCTGAGTACTTGCATACTTCAATTCTTTGGAAGCAGACAGGTATATTCTAGAGTTATGGGCCACCTGTATGTATATACATACAACTCCAAGTTGATTGGAGTTTATCTATGCATGCTAAGCAGAACCCATAAAATGACAGGAGTGATGCTACAGCAAGCATGCAATCTAAATTAGTCAGGTAAAGGAAAAGAACAGAGAGCGAAGGAGTAGAACATGAAGAAGAGAACACAAAGACGGCAGAAGCCAGGGGAGCACTCAATTCTCTTCTAAGTGTAACTAAATATTATCTCGCCCTTCTTCAGTGGAGGTGGTAAAGGTACTGACCGATATTAGTAAGATATTCAACATAAGTGGCAAGCAAATGTACGTGAAGTCTTAGTTTGCCTGAAGTTTGCTGTAGTTTTGTTATTTGCTGCAAGGTTGGAAGTACACTCAAGACGTTGCTCCATTGAAAAAGGTAGTATGTGGAGCAGGACTCCAAACACACCATGAAAAGACTTATGTCTGTCAATGTATACAAAATGTGTGTACACTAAATCTAAGTTGATAGGTTCGATAGATATTGTCACTATTTGAATGATAAAACAGATATTCTATGAAGGATGAACTGATATAATTATGCTAAGATCTAAGTTACTGACTAATAAAGTATAGAGGCAAACATAGTAATGTATATAAGATAAAGAAAATAAGAAAATTTCCTTGGGAATAGGGGAAATTGAATGCAGAAAGTAGCAGAACAGTCCTAATTGCATCTGTATTTTACCAGCATATTGTAATGACCATCATAAAAAATAAGGAAGAAAGAACATTCATTACAACACAGAAATTGCAATTCACTTAATTCACTTAATTTCTTCATTGTCCTCTTCCTGTGTCTGACAGGACTTCCTTTAGACATGGAGGAGATGGTGTAAAATTCATGTGTCCTAAGCATTAGGTACAGTTAATTCAAAATATGATTTCTTTATGGCATGTCTAAACTGAGATGCTTCTTTATTTTTTAGGTTTTTTGATGCTTTAAAAAAAAAATTAAAACTTTTTTTTCCTTAAAATCATATGGTTCATTCAAAAATTTTGGAAAAGTTTTGGATGTGATTTTGATTTCTGTGTTAACTTTTTTTAAAAGCAAAACCGCTTTTCAATAATTTTCCAGGTTTGACTAGTGCTTGCCTTTGGGTATCAAAGTGTTTTCCATATTTGCTTACTGGATCATGAAGTATGTCAGTTCTCTTAGCTGTCCTCACAATCCCTTTCTGCAGCCAGTCTTTAGAGGAAAAGCTCAGGATCCAACCAGTGAGGCACCAACACCACTGCATCCCAGCCCCAGCAAACATCCAGAGACTCACTGGAGGGATGGAATTGCTTACTGCACGTGGTTTGATCATGTGGCATTAAGAGTTTAAATCACTAAATGGCAAAACACGATTTGTATAACCTTTCTGTGAGTATCTGTGAAGGCAACAGAGCTGTCAAGTACTAAAGTGAGCAGTGCTGTATTTTAATGACCATCTGAGGTCTCCAGTTAATTCCCCGAGTTTTTAGAGAACCGTGAGATCTTTGACAGTAAATATTGGTTGTGAATTAGTTTATAAGACTTTCCTTGATCATGGGGCTGAAATATGCAGATTTTCTTTGTTTTCTAGGTTTCATGTTTCCCTTGTATTCATTGTCTCCATGAGTTGGTGAATTTTGCCGGTGACATTCCCTTTTTCTCTTGTGTGAAAAGAACCTGTAAACTGTTTGTGTTTGCTTTGATTCGAGAAACATCATTGCCTTTCTCTTGATGTGATATAGTATTGCCATCTATTTGAACCAACTAAATAAAAAAACCCCATCGACTTATGAAGGAAATTGAGCACTGTGTCAGGACACTTGGCACAGAAGGGAATGAGTTGCACTTTAAATTTGGAGTTTTACAGATATACTATTCAAAACAGAATAAAAAAGATGACATAAACTCAGGAGGAATAAAGTAGTGGTCTCAGCTCCAGGTTTCTGAAGCCAGAGCACCAGGGCAATGGAGGCTGACAATTGCTACAGGAGTTAAATCATTCCAAGACTCTCATTGTATCTTACGAGACAGAAACGAGGAAAGCTTTATACAAGAGTTTTAGGACTTCTGCTTGAAGAGCACAAACAGAAACACTACAAATTAGATGGCACATCTTGACTAAAGATGACTTCTGGTTGAAAGATGCTGCAGGCCATGGTTGGTTAGCTTTGTTCTTGGCCATGTTTGATGTTACTTGTCAAATCTCAGACACAGAGAACTGGGGAGGGGAAGGAGACAGGGAGAGCTGCAATTAAAAATAGGTATTTTCTAAACTGCAGACTTTTATTTTTATAGCGGGTATATTCCTCAGTTCAAACCTTTCCCAGGGTGAAAGTAGTTGGTTATTTCTTATACAATTTAGCCTATGTCAGAAGGGCTATTTTAACTGCAAAGAGAAATATGTGAAACTGTCAGCCACAGACCTTTAATTCCCAGGCTTATTTTTGTAAACAATGATGCCATTTTTTTTACGGCACACTCCCTTTCACAGAGATATAAAGATCAAACATGAATGTTTCATTTTCCATAACTCTTCCAGACAAACATAGCTCTTCCAGAAAAATAATAATAAAAACCCCAAAGAGGTAAACAACATTCGCAGAGGGAATATAGTTTAAGTAATTCACACAGTATACAAAATGTAATGGTACAAAACCTGCAACATGAGTTTTTTGTTACATTTTAACAGTGTTTCCTCAAATCTTCAAAGCTTGCTTGATGGTTTGCTGAAGTAATTGAACCACTCTTGAGTTGTTTTATATAGGACATCTTATCTTTCTTTCATTACCCAGTCCGTGGCTTCTTTTCTATTCCCATGAAATCCATGTACACACTTTAGAAGCCCTCCTGAACAAGCTTGCTTCTAACTTTCACAGAGCCCTTAGCACAATTTGAATACGAAAGAGATACTGAATAAAAAGCTTTAATCTCTTGTCTGCTATTCTTCTTTCTTGCCTCTTCATCTCCCCCCACCTCCTCTGCCCCCCTCCCCTTTCTTCCAAGAGCTTTTCTGTGTTAGTAAAGTGAACACTTTCTGTTTTAAGTAAGTGTAATGCTGGAGAAGATGCACTGGGAGAGTGAAACCGAAAGCCTGGCCTGTGAAGCCTCTTTGCCACAATTTAGTAATAATTGTGTGGCATTTACTTGCTCTTGAGCTTTTTGCAGGTAAAAGATTAGTAAAGAGCTCTCCTTAACAAAATCACTCAATCAGTAGCAAGCATAGGTAGTATCAAATGTGCCCTCTACCTCAAATACTGTGGGGCTCTTTCTTCTGATACCTCTTCCCTCAGTTAACTGGAACTGCTTTGAAAGGGCTTTCTGTTCTCCGCTCTCTTGTCAATTTGAATGCCAGGAAATGAGCCCCCTTTGTGAGATTAATTAATAGCAGGAGCTGATCGGCCCAAGCCCAATTGCCACGCAACAGAGCTGTAATTGCTACTTTGTGGAAAGGAAAGAAAAAGTTTTGGTTGCAGTTTAAGAAGAGGGTTTAAGGAAAGTTCTTTGAACTAGAGGTCTCAGTGCACTGGATTAAGGCAAGAAGCAAGGAGGCCTTTGAAGTTTGTTAAGAGGTTTTGGAGGAGAAAAAAGTTGGGTGGCAAATGGGGGCTGGCAACATCAAAAGCATTTAGCACCATTCCTCACCTGCTTGTATTCAGAGCAGGGACCACAGGCTGGAAGCATCATTTGCTTGCAATTTAAATGGTCACTTTGGGGCTCTATTTGTCTTGATCAGAAACTGTACCATGTATGCATGTCACTATGTGTGTGAGGGTTGTTACACCTGGATGTACGAGAGCTACATGTACCCTGTCACACGCACATGCATTACATGTACAGGTATCCACAGTCACTGAGCTCAGTGTAATAATTGACATCTGTCAGTTTTCTTCCTCCCGCATGTCACTGATTGCTACTTTGTTATTATTTGTGCACTGACATACTAGTAGTCACTGAGTACTGATACTGCTGATCCCTCATTTGATTAAAAGGCTCAGTAGATGCAGGTTTTTCTAAATGATTCCAAGCATTACATACATGTAGATATTTGGCAACATTTCAAAAACTAAGGTCATCTTTGGGCAGAACTTGACCAACAGAGAGTGGACAGAAGTACCTTGGAAATGCCAAGGCCAAAAGCAGGCTTGGCAGAAACCTTTTCATGAGCTGGCAATACAGTGTGACAAATTAACATCCCTTCATCTTTTCAACATGTAATGGCAAGGGCGAGACTTTACAAGCAGAATGCAGCTCTGAGTCCAGCAGCACAAAGATCCCGGAAAACTGCCCTTATGGAGATTGGGGTATTATTACCTTGGAGTCGGGGGATCCTCAAGGGCAGCAGAGCCAAGGATCTCTTTCTACTCTACCCCACTGCAGGGCCCATGGCCAGAGCCCATATGTGCTGGAAATACTCTCAGTGCCACAAAACCACCTAGGAGGATGCTACGAGCCAGTGGATCTTAGAGCAGCCTTGAGGTGTTCTGAATTATACAGATGAGCCACTGTCAGCCCTGAAACGCAGACAGAGCAAAGGCGGGGGAAATCTGCTTTTCTGCATTTCCTCAGCATCTGCCAAATGACACCACCACAGTCCCCGGGTCAAATTCACATCTCATGTGATCTGAACATAGCCAGGGACTTCCGGATGGATGAATTTGGCCCAGTAGCTATATACCCTTAGTAACAGGACAAGGCTGCAAATGAGGCCACAGATGTCTTGTCACAAACTTGGTGAAGTTCTTTAAGCCATTTACTCCTAGAGGATGGTGACTGTCTTTTGTTTTCTGTTTCTACAGAAGACAGTGGAAAGGACTTCTACCACTGAAATGGTGTTTCTAGTCAAACATGCAATCCTCTCAACAAACAGGTCTTTATGCTGTTAAGTGGGGTGGTCAGATGAAATTTCAGAGTGACATCAGTTTGAAAATCATTCAGATCTCATCAACCATCCTTACAGTTTAGGGACAATAAGAAAAAAGGGTTTTTTTCTATTTCAGAAATTCCCAGGGTCTGTAGTTTTGTATATTTTCCCCTTTTCAACCTTGCATATAAAAATAAAATAGAAAAGTAAATGTGCCTTCAAATAAATTTCAGTAGGTATTTGAACTCTGTCTATACCTCTCAATCCAGCCCTTTCAGGTGGTATTTGATCAGCAATTTTTCTTCTCTCACGTGCCAGTTCACTGCAGTACTTAAAAAGGTACAATTAAAAGATAATGTGAAATGAAGCCTTGCTGAAACAAAAATTCAGACAGAAAAACATTTTAATGATGAGGGCTTTAATAAGATTAGAAATGAAATCTTAAACAAACAAACAAAAAAAAAAATCAATGACCCTACTCCCCCCCAAAACAACAACAAAAAAGGCAAGCCACTTTAGGCAGGATTCACCTCTCCTAAGCCTTTGCCTTCTCCAGTCTCTGCCTCTGAAGCACAAATCTGTCCTTCTAAGACATGTGGGACAATTTGCATAGCTGTCTCTTTGCAGTGTCTATAGAGGTAGCCTGTCCACCCAGCTTAGGGCAGCATGTCCTGAAGCAGTTAAAGCTGGGCAGTGGAAAGCCTCCCCATTATGGCTAAAAGAGAATATCCCAAACACTGAGAGATGCACTGAAAAGAGGCATTCTGTGATTCCTGTTCATTAATGGCTAATATATTATTTTATTTTTAACTGTTTAGAAGATCACCCTAGAGTCAGGTACAGCACAGACAGTTCACCAGCTAGAGTGCAGTGGGCCATGTTCTTCATGTTGTAGTCCATTTTCAATGCTATTGATCCAGGGGTCTGTCTGTCTGTCTGTCTATTTATCTATCTATCAATCATTTTTTTACATCAAAGTACTTTGCAAAATAGGGAAATCCTCTTCAGAAGAATGATAATTCTTCATTTTAAACTCATGGTGTATTCCAAAAATATTTATGGTGGGTATTTGGATGATTCTATATCATCTCTTCGCCACCTGTTTTTTCCTGTTCTACCCTTACACAGTCTCCTCACTGTTCTGCCATCCTCTCCCCAAAGTGATTACAATATTCAGCGATTCTAGAAGCTTATCTGCTTATACATCACGAGAAGAGGGTTTGTTATATAATAATCATGAAGTAAACAAATATAAAAATTAAAGGAAAACACTAACTCTTAGGCTGACTGGATGAGCTGTAGTATAATGTTTTGGAGAATATTTTGCCACTGACTTGTAAATTTATCTGTTGAGCTCATTTTAAGCCTTCTTTCATCTCACATTTCAGCAACTCATCTACTAGAGGGTGACTTACTTGGAAGCCAAGCCTTGAAAACAGTTTGCAATTCTGACTTTTCTAGGAGATCATAGGGAGGCAGAGATACAAATGTGAGTTTTCAAGAGGCACCATTTTTTACCTTAGGACATGTAAAATTCTCAAACTTCAATATCCCAAGGTCACATTGCATGTCATAGCAAATTTTACTTACCTTAGGCAAGGCAGTGATGTAGATCTTTATTTAAACACACAAATTAATTCACAAAATGTGAATGTGAAAATATACCCCAGCCCTAATTCACAAATATCTACAAGATACCCAAACCCATCCATATATCATTGTTTTTCAGTAAGGTTTGCTATAATTACATCTGTTAACAAATGTAGCAAATTCAATTAAAATTTAACTGGCAGTGCATGGAAGCAAAACAGGTTCACTTCTATTATGTCAAACACCTTATTTTATGCCATGCGTGTTAAGGTTTACCACTCCTTAAGGCTTGCAACTGCAACATTTTAACTGATATCTGGAGGCTTGTAATTGTATGTGTGCACATCAATTATGGATTGGATTCAGCATTTTCAGATAACTTCACCAATCACAAAGAGAGCTCAGTGGTCTCCTGGCATTTTCGGAGCAGTTTGATTACAGGTGTAATACATACAGCCTTGTTAGCTCTCAGTGATGAGGGATTCCCTTCCCTTCTGGGTTCTAGCTGAGGCACTGACCATTGCTTTTCACTAACAATTTCTATCTGCTCCCAAGAGATGTTTTAATGAGCCCCTCCGACATGGCCAAAGGCAAGAAACGTTCTCTGGGCCAGTGAGGTGAAGAGCCAAAGCTTAGCCTACTAGGCAAGCAATAATTAATAAGGCATTTTTGATTCATCTCAATTCATTAACAAAGTTACTTTTTTTTATTATTATTACTGCTAAGCAACACAACGTTAAGTCTGTCACATTACTCACAAGTATTGAATGAAAAACTCGTGCCAAGGTACGCAAAAAAAATTAATTTATGACAAAAATAAATGAATTTGGAATACTAATTGGGAGAAAGCAACAGACAGATAGAGTGAAAGATTGATTTTAGGGGAAATGGAGAAATCTGTTTTCTGTTTATTTTAAGGACAGGGAGCGAATTCTGATTAGAAATGTATAGCCAGCTAGGTTAGTACAGGATGTTAGATTTGTCTGAAATTTTCCTAAAATTCATGGCTATCTGCTAATCGGGCAGAGTGACTGTGGGGCTGTGGTCTGTTTGGATTAATGACAATAGCTCATTGAGACCCTCAGACTGTGCTGCCCCATGACAAACAGTTTGTCAGGTTACAAACACTGCTTCTTTGTAGTTAATATATTTCCTTGCTTATTTCCAGCTTAATATCAGGAATAACTGATTTATAAGGGGCCAAACTTCTGCTGGAATAATCTAAACAAACTGCTGAGAGCTGATTAAGGGATCCTTCAAATTTTTGTTTTCATAAGTCAGGATCTTGAGAGAGACAACCAGCTTTGCTAAGTTGTTTGGCATTTTGCTTCCTTCCTCCTTTCCCCACACTGAGGAAAAAAAAAAGACATTGCCAGAAAGAGGAGTAATAAGAAATATTAGTTAAAAACAGGGGGCATCAAAACTGAAGCTCTTTGGAGATATGGAGGGGGCATCAATCACTTCTGTGGGCACATTAAGCTGTTACATATTATAGCCATCTCAGTTTAAGTGGTGTAAGGCTCATCTCATTTGCATTTGTTGTGTTACAATCTTGCTTCAGGCCTGTCTCCACAGTGAATAAGGTGGCTGTGCAAGGCAGCTTGCGGCTGGCATAAAGGATATGTCAGAGTCAAGCTGCTTCACTAATCAGCTTTGCTGGGGCAGATACATGATAGTCTATGTGAAGAAATTTAGATAATAGTATACAGCATCCACTGGAACTGTATATAGTGTATATAGGGCTTTAGACTAACTTCTAATTCTTCATGGAAAATTTGTAAATACTGCAGTGATGTTCTAGTGACCTCTAAAGGCAGCTGCTTCTCGCTGTGTAGCACTTTTTGTTAAACCTGCCGCTTTGTAAGGCGCATAATGCTAGTGTTCCTAAAGGCTATGCGTGAAGAATTTCCCCAAAAATACGATTTCTCCATTAAAGCTTCCACTTTTCCTCGCCACCTTCCCACTCGTCCCCATGGTCCGCAGGTGAACCCCACAGCCCAGCGCTCCTGCCCGCATCCCCTGCTCCCCGCCCCGCTGCCTCCCTCTCCCCCCGTTCTTGTCCCTGTGCCGCTGCCCGCAGCCCGCGGCGAGCGCGACCCTCCCCCGGGGCTCGGCAGGGCTAGCCGGCATCTCGTGCTCTGGCCTCGCCTTCCGTTCCTCCTCGAAACAACTCGGCATTATCGGCAACTTCCCTGCATCCAGCAGGCCGGGCCAGGGGCTTTATTAACATAGAATAGCAGTAGCTCGCCACAGGCCAGCCAGCATGGGTGCTGCTCCGAGTCGAGTGTGACTGCAGCGTTAAGCTGGCTAAAAAATGTAAGTTTTTATAGACATTACTCTTCTGTTTCACGTTTTCTTTTCCTTTCTTTTTCCCTTCGGTGATTTTAAAATTCCATTTATGAGAGAAAATTTTAAAAAGAGAAAAAAGAAAATAAAAGGAACAAGAAGAGAAGGCTGGAGTTGAGATGAAACTGCCCTCCCTCAACTTTCTGGCACAGCGTTTCCAACCCTCTGTAGCACTGCATTTTCCCCATTACCATTCCCCTTCAAGCTCAGCCAGCAGGTCTGGTGTGCCATTTCCTTGAGCAGCAGTTTGCAAGGATGGGCAGATCACAGGGATCAACCTCACCCTGCCTGCGCAGGTTACTCCTGCCATGCACCTCTCCTGCGTGTTCACTTCCCACTCAGCAGCTCTGATGGTGAGCGAAAGACGCCGTGCTTTGTTTGCTTTAGCCATGATTAAACAATTCAGGTGGATATTTGGGTCCGTTTGCACAATGGTGCACACACACACGCACAAATTTAACAGCAGATGATAAATAAAAGGTATAAAGTGCTTTAAATGCAGGTGAATTCTACAGAATAATAGATCAGTAATGTCTTTTCTTGCTGCCCTATTGAAGATAAGGGGAGCGCTTTTTCAAACAACCTCCTCCTCTTCCTCACAACCACCAAGACCCCCTCATACAAACACACAAACACACACACACACACGCGATGAAAGACCTATAAAGTTGAATAGTTGGGAGATAATAACTCTAATGGTAAAGGTCCCAGCATACGCATACCACCCTGCCTCTGGCAGTAATCCTGGCTTTGGGGATCTGAAATTTCCTAAAGATGTATTAGTGTCTTATACACATGTGCTCTTGTGCACTCATAATCCTTTTCACTAGCTTCTTAGCTGCATGCTTTGTATTTAAATTTTCCTTCTGACCAAGTAAATCCCTTTGGATGAAGTGACAGGAGCTTTTCAGCACCCATAGCTGGGTGACAGCTGGTGTAGAGGCTCTGAAAGACTGCAAAGTGTTCCTTACTAGCTTTCTTCAGGACCAGTGTCAGCCACCAGCTGAGCGATTTGTTAGCTCCCCTTTGGGCATCAGTCAGCTGAAGAGGCTCACATTAAAGGCTAAAGTAATACAATAGATGTTAATATTTTTTTTTTAAAAACAACAAAAAAAA
Source organism: Origma solitaria (assembly GCA_013397895.1). Taxonomy (NCBI): domain Eukaryota; kingdom Metazoa; phylum Chordata; class Aves; order Passeriformes; family Acanthizidae; genus Origma; species Origma solitaria. Next base: position 375,003 of record VZRL01003800.1, read on the forward strand.
GCAACTACCAATATCTGTGCTCCTGGTTTTACTGTGCTTTTAATTAGGTGCTTATTCATTATGTGAATACAGTACATTTTCATTAATTCAGCAAACCCTTTATTAATACTGTATGTAGTATGTATGCATGCCTCAGAAACACACTGTTAAAACTTTGGCTTAAAAGACAAAATTGTCAGAAGCTTTTCTAGGAGCAGCACAGCAGTTAAAGTAGTTCACTTACAGATCACAGAACAAGATGTTTGTATTTATTTTCCCTCAAGTAAAGTTTCCCTGAAAATGTCCAATGTGTAATATATTCTGTTATTTAATTCTCGATTTGAAGGTTTGCTTCTCAGGGGTTCTGGCAAGTTTTTGCTATTGGAATTAGTAATGAGGAGTGCTGGAACTGTGGAAGTAAATTGTGCAGTGTAATCAGGTTGTTAAAGGAAAAGCAATCCAAAAATGGGACTGTTTCAGAACCAAACTAGGGCTGGATATAGCGTTGCAGAATGCTGCCTGCACAGACTTTTCTAAGGGGGTGCAGGCACAAAGGCAGGGAAGAAATTCACTACCATTTCTCCAAGTAAAGCAAAGATTAATTTAAAAGAAGTCAATTTTAAAACACAGTGGCTCGTAAGATAAAATTTTTAATTATTTATTGATCTCTAAGGAGATTGAAGTACTGAGCTAGGTAAAACTCCCACAGCATTCAAGTTGTTTTGCTTGAGTAAGGACTGTTGGCTTAGACCAAAGACTTATGAGAATTGCTTTACAAAAATAGTAATTAATATTCAAAACTTTGTTACTGTGCCATCCACACACATGTTTGTGAAAGCATCTCAACTTTTAAATAACAATCCAGACTGGTGACAATCAAACATGTGGAAGTATTTTAGTTGTATTATTTTATAAAATTTATGTTGTAATAATAGAATTCTCATTTACAAACTGAGATATAGGAAATTGTGAAGTTTCTTTCTCTGGGATGATATGTTTTAATAAAGTTGGGATGTGTGTAAAGAGTGCTTTCGTGCTTTTCTTTTTTTCTTTTTTTTTTTTTTCTTGTTCTAGAAAGGAATGGGGCTCCTAAAGGAATAAATCAAAATTCCAAAAAGAAATGAATTCCCTCAAAGCTTTGAAACATTATTATTCCTAAAACAAATAGCTAAATGAAAACTAGAGATATCTGAGGCAGTTCCCAATTCAAATTTTTCTCCCGATGACTAAAATTAAACCAACTTTGGGCCTTTGATTCATGTTCAGTAAAAAACTTTGAAAGTAATTTCTGTAAGAATGCTCATTTTCAAAGAAATATAACAGCTTTCAATATCATGCATTTCACTCAAAGTTTCTTTCCATTTTAATCAGATCTGGAGGTTTATTGTCTAATTTTTTTAGTGACAGTTGCTAATTGAATAAGATCTATTTTGAAGAAATAATAAAATTCGCAAGGTGCTCCTTATCTGTGAGTGATAGATCACAGAAATGAGGCAGATTATTCAAATGAATTAAAATAAAACATTGTTTTCTGCCTCTTCTTCTTACTTTGGAAACTTAGTGAAACTAATTTACAAAGAAAAAGTGAGGTTTTTTTTATTTTAAAACCTTTTAGGTTTCTCTCCAGAGGCAGTTACATACATAGCACGAGAACGTACAATGCAGTTTCAGTAAGGAGACAGCATTAGCTTTCACCGACCAAATCACAGATGTATTTACAGTTCTCACTCCTCCTGTACCCTTTGAATGTATTCTTGCTATTCATGCTCACATCTGGATTTTGACCCTTCTTTGCATACTTTTTTCCTACTTCCAAAATATACTGCTGTTGAGCCAGAAAATAAACACTCACTAAAATCTCAAATTAAGCTTCCCCTTGAATGAATTGTTGAGGGACCTGATCCTGCACTCGCTGAAGTCTGTGGAAGTTTTAATCACAAATCACACAAGCAAATGAGACAAGGGGCCTTATAGTCATAATACCTGGTCAACCTTCTGAGCTGGAGAACTGAAAGCTTTCTTGTAAGTGTTATAATTCTAGAAATCTGCTAGTAATAAAAACGGAATTTGGGAAATTTTTAGTTTGAACTCAGGCATTTCACTTAGGTCATGATCCCAAGCACTTCTTCAGCATGTTTTTCCCTTATGAATTATTAATACAGGGCTTGTAATAGGCTCACAAGTGACTCCAGAGTCCTTATTAGTAAATCATGGTCACAATATCAAACTGAAATATTCACAGGATGTATAGTAAAGATAATATTTAATGATATTTGAGAGAGAAAAAATATACAATAGCAAAATATTAGGGAGTGTCTATTTCCTCTAAATATTAATTGTTGTATTCCCAATCAAAGTGTCTAAATATTTCAAGCTTATTTGGTCTTGTTTTTTTTTTAATTCTTGTTTTAAGAAAATTTTTTTCTGATTATTTTATAACAGATAATTTTACAGATTACTTATTCACTCTCTATATAAAACACTGTTGGTGCTTTTTTATTTTTATTTTTAAATATACAGCAACTTTAAAAAAAATATAGGGCATACCTGTATGTTTGGTGTCTGTTTACATTTTCTGTAATGTAGTCATTAAGCATACAACGTAGACTTAAAGGATGTCAAAACTGACAACCACACTATGATTGATGATGCTGTGCTAGACTAATTCTTACCAGGTGTGGTGTGATGTGAATTCAAATGCAGCTCAGGGTTCTTATTTGTATTAGTAAAGTTGTGCTTTGTCAAAGTTCTGTGACTTCTTAACCCACTAAATCCATCTTCTAATCCAAGTTTTTCTTCACCTTTTTGCTGTATATAATATTTTTCTTCCTCTTTCCCAGCAGAGCAATCTTTACGACTTCGTCTGCAGTCAGAGTTTCTTAAGACATCCAGTTCGTGTAAATTCCAGAAAATACCAAGTCTGATGAGGTTATGTTAATTAAGTGTAAAATCTACATAAAGGCTTCCTAAGTGACTTGAGCTAGGGTAGGCGAAATTATGAAGGATGAAATTCACTCCATCAGCATAAAGCATAAACAGGAAGCTTTATGTGGATAAGGAATAAAATACATGATCTTCAACCAGAAAAAGGGCTACAGCACGGACTTCTTTGGTCCCTACATAAATTATCTTCATTGTCATCCCTTGTCACTTGCAGAACATGATGAGGGCAGCATCAAGTTATTACCTCTTGTTAAATTTCAGTGGTAAATACTGGGTGTTAGCACCTTTGAACAACAAATAAACATTTACGAGCTAGCAGAGAGTGTTGGACCTAAACTTTTAGGCTTTTTTTTTAACCTCTCTCTCCTTTCTCCCCCTTTACCCCCCTACATTTTTGATTCAGTCCTACATTCTCATCAGCCGGATCATTGTCAAGCCAAATGTCCAGCACCTTTGATAACAGAGAACTGTGTTGACTTGGAATAGGTAATTGAATCGTATCTGTTTGTTTTCTGGCTGAATGATCTATCCTGCTTGATTGTGTTTATCTTGATTTTATTTATATTTTATTAACAAAAGATATTGATCTTGCAAGCCAAGTCTTAAAACAGTAGAAAACTTATAACAAAATTCTTAAGAGTTCAATTTACCTCAGCAGGCAAATAATCTAAAAATTTGAATAATCTGAACAATCACGACAAACCACATCAAATGTTGTGCTGCATGAAATGAAAGCACCTATTACCCCCCACCACTGCCTCCCCCTTTCCCTCACCAAGCCCTGTTTCACTCAGGTCTAATTTTAAGTGATTGCTTTCTCATGCAAATATCCATTGATTTGAATGAGATTTTGCAAGGGTAAAGACTGAGCAAAGACTTTGGGATGCGATCTTCAGAGAAAAACCCAACCCCTTCTTTTTATGGATACAGAGAGTCACTGTACAGGAAAGTTATTGTACTATTACTGCACAAAAGTAGTGGAAGAGGGCCAGGCATATGGGAAGGTAACATATGCAATCAGCCTGCAAGGGTCTGACAGGCGCTGGTTGCACAAGCACCAGAGTGGGGGGGAAGCCAGAGGCTTTGGGCATCCCCTAAATTACTCAGAAACTTCTCTCCAGGATTACTTTGAAATGCACTGAAGACCCCTTTTGTTGAAATCCACAAGCAAAGCATGGGGTAAGTGGAGAGGGCCAAATTTTAGGTCTACTGGTAAATCATGTAGTTGCCCCATACATCAAAACATCAGAGAAAAAGTATTACTTTAATTTGCCAAAGTCCTGATAACAAGCTCTGAGGATAGGATAGTAATTTTATAGTTAAAAAAAAAAAAAAGGAATAAAAAGAAAAAAAGCTGTTTTCTTACATAATTTTGTGTTGGTTTTTGTTTCTTTTTGATTTCAGTTGTAGTAGAGGCCTGAGGAAGTTACAGTGACCCCTGCAGGCAACTATTCTCAAGAAAGAGCTCAGGAAATCAGCATTATAATTAAATACATTAAACAATTTTTATACATAAGATTACCTTTTATTGTTTTTGTTGCTGTTAAATCCCTTTTCCAGTTTTCTCTGCAGTGTTTGGAAACGTGCAGGTGAACTTCAGCAAGTAGGAGCAGGAATCTTGATGTAAAGGGGAACAGGATAAAGAGGGATAAAAATTTGCTGGAGTTAAGCTTAGCACCTTTATTTGCTAATACAGTCTGTGCTTACAAAACAAATCCAAGTTTTTGACAGCAGAGCAATAGATGTGAGGAATGATCCCTAAATTTGGAGCCCTGACAACCGGTCTTCCTTCCCCATGAACAAGAGAAGTCATGCTTTTCGAAATACTTATTTAAAAGTAAACACAGTTAAATGCATTTCTTTCTCAATCATTACACTTATGAATTAAAATTCTAACTCTATGTCCACTTTGAAATCTCTATGATAAACACTAGAAAGATTGCTATGTCACCCACTTTATAAAAAGGGAATTAAAGTATGCCAAGTGCTACTTAATTGACGCTTGTGGTTAGCTTTATTTGCTATTTTTAAAGTACTCCTGCTATTTTTAAAGTACTATAAAAATAGTTTTCCAAAGAAGTTCTAATGTCTTTATAAAGACCGTTGTCACTTACTTGAGAGGAGTAGGCATCCTGTGCCAAACTGCATGCGGGCTGGATGACCTGGCACATGGCAGTCACAGGAAGGAATGGAGAAATATTTCTTCTTTAGCATGAGCAGCCTCACATCTGGGTGGAGCTCAAGCAATTCTTGGAGGTCTTACTAGTTTTCACAGAGCAGTCAGTGCTGTTTTCTGTGCTTCACTCATACTTCATCTCGGTTTACTTATTGGCAACGAGTTTGTTTCTTCCTGCTGGAGTCCTCTATTTGCATTGCATTCTGGCTAGTTAATTTTTAGGGGACTGGAAAATACCTTCTCCACATTATCAGTTGGTGTTAGTGGCGTCAGTGGTGGAAATCTGATAAAAGCAAATCTTTCTGGAGGCCTAGCTAGGTAGGATTATGTACTAATATTGATAATTGTTTGTTGCATCTGTATTTCAGACTTAACAATATTAAGCACCTCTCTGCATTACTGCCATTGTTTTGGCAGCTGTAGAGCGTGTGTCCTGACAGATTTGTGAAGGGATGAACTACTTAGTTATTGCTTCCCGTAGTTCTGTTGTTATCGCTATTAAAAATGCAGCCTTCTCTTTAACAGATCGTCTACCTTACTCACTGCTCTTTTTTTTCTGAACCAGCAAGATATCTCAGTGATGGCTTAGCAGAACAGAAAATTAAAGCAGAAGAAAAAGATTTGGGAGATCTGAGCTAATATATTCCCACTTGCAAGTCACACAAGGTGCTCTCAACAGTGTTCCTCACACTGTTCCCATTTATATGTATCAGCCTTGTGGTCAGTTACTGGATTTTACTGTCAGCTGAGCCATGGTAATAAGATCTTTGAAATATAGGAGAATGTGAAATAGTGAAATTTAAGGTAAGACTCTTTCACTTGGGGCTGCTCTAGAACACATTTTCCCGCCTTTGTTGAAGGCTGAGAGCTCACAAAGCTACTGTGGTGGAGCTACCACATTAACTCTTTTTGCCATGCAGCACCTTTGATCAAATGTCCAAGTCCCTAATTGTATTGTTTTAATATATATTTCTCTTTAATTTGTATGCATGATTTAATCTTTCTTTGTAAATAAGTATTACATATTTTTGTCTATTATCATTTCCATAGGAAGAAAAAAGGAAGAGGCAGGCAGTTCCAGACCCTTTCATCCCCTCAGGAGCTACAGAGGTGGAAGAAAAGCTGCATGCAGCAGAAAGGACATGAGTGGGTTTAAGCAGAGAGCTCTGAAGAGGAATTATCTCTGAACGTAATGTGCTGGCCAACAAAGCACAACCGATAACTTCTAAGGCCATTGTGGACCTAAAATGCTAGCAGTGGTCAAAGCAAATTAACACTTTTATTAGGGGACCCCTATGTATCATTTTCCTGCAGTAGGATTACACTGCCAGCCCTGCAGAGGGAGATTTAGCTGGGTAATTCTCATTAAGGGGCAAACCTCTCTGACTTCTGCAGGTGCTTTGCCTGATTAAGTGCTGAAGAACCAGGCCCTGTGGTTGGCCCAGCTGAGCTCTAACCTGTCTGCCTTTATGCAAGCAAAAGCTTCATACATCAGCTCCAGCTCATGTTGAGGAGTCTTACTAGGCACTCTAATCCTAAGGGGAAACATTTCATTGCAATGCGCAGCAATTTGCATTCTTTCTCAAAACTCTCCTATTACATTATCCATTTTTCTCTTGATTAAAAGAGATCAAGAAGTGCATGCTCACACACTGCACACGCAGTCTTTCCATACAGGAGGCCTGGAACCCACACTCAAATTCTGGCTGGAGATGATCTGGCAACTTCCATCTCTTGATGGATTTATGCTGTTTTAATAATAGTCACAATTTACTGATAATTATCAAGGAGGGAAGTTACTGTGTTTTTTGTTGTTGTTGGGTTTCTAAGATATTCAAGTGTTTTCAGAAGTATCCAATGCCAAGAAATTATAAAATACTGTAGGAGCTCTGAGTCTGTGAAGATTATTTTAATTTTACTACAGAAGGTCAACCTATACTATTAGTTACTGTCACATGCAAACAGGGAACTGAAGCTAAATGGGCACAAGGGAAATTCCAGAAGGTAGCCTTGAAGTTGTCCAAGTGTCCAGGCCTCTAGTTTATAGTTTGTGTTATATAAATCACCCCCACCACCTTCCCTCTGGGAATACCCTGGGAAAATAACCACAAAAAGCAGGGCAGAGCAGGTATATAAACAAAAAAGGCTCTTTCGGTTCCATGCAAAACCATGGACAGTCTTTGAGACCCTCCACCCTTACCTTTACCCTTTCGTAAGCAGTAAGATTAGGACACATGGAGCAAGAACCAATCCCTGCTACACCACATTTTTCAGGAATTGGTGCTGGCCTGAGTTTAATGTCCCACAAATAAAATGTGAAAAATGACACTTTGGCTCAAAGGAAACAGGAAGACAAGTACATTGAAGAGTAAATGGTAGTGACGTACTACAAGGGGACTACGTAAGGTGCCCAGAACTGGGTGATGGCACTGTTGATCTGAGTATGCAAAATTGATCTGAGTATGCAAAATAGAAAACATTTATGCAAGAAGCTGAATGTCTCAGGTAATAGCAAGGTAAACAAATGACCTGGTATTGTCAACAATGCCTGTTTTGTAGAATAGATTACTCAAAAAAATTGATTTTGGCTAAAAGTCACCTTCTTCCTCAGACATAAGTGTCCTTCACTCCAAACATTGCCATTCTAGCTCTGGCCTGGGTGTTCTGGGTGGAAATGTTTATGCATAGGCACATGGAGCAAGACATGTAAGAAAAAAAGGGAGAGAGATGTAAATCTCAAATTAATTTAACATCTCTTGTTCTATATTTTTCAAGCAGTGAGAAGAAATAACAGTTTGGAGGCACTCCCTTTAATGAGGTACTAAAATCAATGATACCTATCCACACAGGAATTAGTAAATGAATATTTTTGGAGAGAATCTGGTTCCACAACAGCAGTGTGACCTACTCAGATGAACTATTAAAGAAGGGGCTTTTGTTCTTTTGTGATCAGGATTTTCTGCTTGCTATTGCCACTTGAAAAAAACTAACAAACCTTTTTGGTCCAGA